>PVJO010016981.1:0-40907 GCA_004026905.1 Hystrix cristata | reverse complement strand
TGGCCATCTCTGCCCTCCCTTGAGTTTGTCGGTATTCCATTTGCAGTGCAGCATTTATGGAGAGATCGCTGGCTCTCCGCTGGACACTGATGCGACTTGTGTAGATCGTCTCATTGAGTCTTGGCAACCTCGTGGGCTGCATCATCCCGTTACACCAGTGAGGAAGCTGAGGCACAGGGAAAGTGACTCTACCAAGATCACACAGCGTGTGTGCGGGAGCCAGTTGGAGCCTAGACCCGAGTAGCAGCCACTCCACAAGGCTCCCTGCGGAGGCCGCCCCCGACCCCGGGGACATTCCCTCCCAGCTCTTTGGATGGTGTTCATTTTTTTCAGTAAGCATCTTCATTCTTATTTGTTTTTTAGCAGGCGTGTTATTTCATTGCTTTACATTGAACTCAAAGTCAACTCAAAAAATCTCTGCCATGTGACTTGCTGAAACAAGGTTTCCTATATTAAAATAAAAATATCATATTTTTTGTGTGCTAAATTTCACTGTGTTTGTTTTGCCCATTGTCCCAACCGTGGGGCACTTTCGGCATATTGTTTGTTACTGACAGGACTGTAGGTTTCCCATAGAAGAGCGTGTCGTTTATAAAGTACCGACTATGCTCCGTGCTATGCCACATACACCGTGCTATGCCACACACCTCAGACACAGGAGGGCCTAGAGTCCCGATGAACAGTAACACAAGCGCTCCAAGCAAGAAAATAAATGTGTTCAAATATCTGCAATAGTCTGAAGAATACTGCCTTTTGTGAACGCTTATTCTATTTTATGGAAGGAAGTTTTAGCCAGTTGTAGAACTGAAAGTAAAGCTAATTAGCATCAATTTAGGGCTGGGGGGTAAAATGCTCAGTGGTAGACCATTTGCCTAGCACGAAGAGGCCCTTGGCTCAATCCCTAGCGTCTAAAAAAACAAATTTAAAAAAGAAGAATACTGTTTTCACTTGAGCAGTAGCTCTTTTCTACCACGCTCCAACCCACCTCAGAATGACGCAACAGGAAGAGCCCTCGGTCTGGCGCTCTGTCCTTCAGTCCAGCCTCAAGTCTGGGAGTAGATCATCCATTCAGTCTTCCTGAGCCCCGTCTCCACAACTGTGAAACTGGGAGACAAGTCCGTGAGACTGGGAGGTAACGCCGTTTTGTAATTTTGAAATCCAGGAAACTCCCCAAACCATTACTTTCCCCCCATTAGTTCATCAGCGTTCTCTGAGCTGAGCTGACCCAGGTCGCTTGGGGCATGGGGAACAGTCACGCCTTTACCAGAGGGGCTGGTCCCTGTGACCTGGGGCGTGGCCCCAGGGCTACAATGAGGGGTGGCTGTGAGGGTGGTGAGTTCGCTAAGTGCTGATACTCATGCCAGGGTGACACCACTCCGTCACTGAAGCACCCCAGCAATGGATGGCAATTTCCACCCAGCAGCTGATAAAGATGGAGACGGAGGAAAGAGCCAGAACCGCACAGCTCGGCCCCTTCCTCTGAAGCTCCCATGCGGTGTGACTCTGGAGTAGAGGACAGGGGCAGAGACTCTGGCTGCGTGACTGGGGCGTTTAGAAGCTGCCCTTGCCTGGGGAGAGTGGGACACTGCTACTGTGGTTTCCTGTCACTAAATAGCAATCACCTCACAACTGTAACTTGACAATATTTGTATTTTAGTTAGTTCTTAATTTTTGAGACAGGTTCTCTCTTGGTAGCCCAGGGAGGCCTCGATTTGGCGATCCTCCCGTCTCAGCCTCCCGAGTGCTGGGATTGTGGGGGGAACCACCAGGCCAGGCTGGGCAGGGGGCAGGTGGATGGTCAGCTCAGGGCATCCAGGCAGGAAACGCTGGTGGAGGCTGGCAAACATGGGGTGTGTTTTGGAGACGCACGCACACGCGCAGGCCATAAGGGTCAGCACCTCCATGAGAACCTGGGGCCTGGCAGGGAAGACCGTGGCCACCTGGGGCTGCACAGTGCCACCCGCACGGCAGCCCGGCTCCAGACGCCTGCCCTCTCCCCGGGAGAACCCAAAAGGCCCACATGGAAAGGGCATGGAAGGGTGCGCACACCGCAATACAGAGTCCTCCGAACCAATCCTGTCTGCCGGCGGTTGGGCCCAGCCAGGACTGGGGCGGGGACAGCTAGGCTCCTGGAGCAGGTCTTGGAAGGGCAGCCCACTCCAGAGCCCTCCACGTTCCGTCCTGGCCCTACTTGTGGGGCTCCTATTTGTGATTGGATCTCACACAGAAAAACAGTAGGAAACAGATGGGCAAGGGAGGGTCGGGGTGAGGTCTCTGGACTTCATGAGTGCAAGAACACTGGGGAGCCACAGCAGGATTCAGAGCAAGAAGGGAGATGACCGGAGTGCGCTTGGGGAAGCCGTGAAACAAAGCAGGTTGGCAGGGCCGCGGGGCTTTCCCAAAAGGCCAGACTTGAACCAGGGAAGCAAGCAACAGGAACCACACGGCTGGCTCTGGTGACCAGCAGGGAGCTGGAATCTGGCTGGCCCAGTTCGCATGGCAGGTGAGTAATCTGATTGCTCAGTGCCTCAGTTTCTCCATCTATAAAATGGGAGTCCTGGCGGGGCTACCCTTCAGCACAGGGTGTGGAGTGCCAACGACTCTGCTGTGTGAAGACGGAAGAGCATGGCACCGAGTGCGGAAAGGCGGCAGGACCACCCTCTGGCCAAGGCCACACGCCAGGCCAATTAAGTCATTCTGGGGTGGGGGCGGGGTCTGGGTAGCTCGCAGCGTGCAGCCGGCTTCGGGAACTGCGGCTGGTCTAGAACCCGGCGCGCCTGAGCCCGGAGGCGACACCGACAGAGGCGTGCCTAGGTGTGAAGCCAGAGGCGCGGTGCCAGGGTGCGACTGGGCTCCGGCTGGGGGCACCGGGCCCGGCAGCCGCCCGCACCCCGACGCCCAGGCTGGGACGGGCGGTGGCCTGCACCCGCCGAGGCCTCCAGCGCAGGCGGGGCGAGCAGCAGCTCCGAGTCCCGCTTGGGCGCCAGGGGGAGCTCGCGGGGACGCGCCTGGGCTCCCTCTCGGCAGCTGGCTCAAACTGGTTTGGGCAGGGTGCGGCCTTGGCGGGCTGCATTCCAGGCCTCAGACTGGCAACCCGTGCTGGGGCCTCCCCGAGGGAGGGCTGGGGACTGGGGCAGGACTGTCGGGGTCAGCGCCCCGGGGCAGCAGCCACGCACTTCTGCGAGGCTGGGGAGGTTTTTTGCAAATTTAGGCCTCTTTGTTTAAAATCATTTCTTTACAGGGTCCCTGAATGATGCTGGCGCCGAGGTGAAGCCCTCCGTGGGAGCCACTGTCAGACTTGGGGGACCACGGAATCGACTGCAGACCTAGTTAAAAGGGGAAGGCCCAGCATCTCCCCCACGCCCCAAGAGTCCTATTCAGAAAGTTGGGGGCAGGGCTGTGGGCATCATAACTGCACGTTTGGAGGAAAAAACTCTAAAGCTGACTATTTGCCAGTGAGGTGGCCCAGGACGAGATTCTCTAGGCGCCGTAAAGAGGGCTTCCCCTTCCCCAGGGATGGGGTCTGGGCGCTCAGCACATTTAACTCATATTCTGTGCTATTTTGTTAAGCGTTATAGCAAACAGCAACTGAAGACATTAAACCTTGCAAAAGTTGAAACACCCTTCCCACTCTCCACTCCCATCCCAGAGTAAGCTAGGTGCGGGCAGCATCCTTCCGGTGCAGTTTTATACATTTACCCCGTATGTCTGCATCCACACTCAGTCTATCATCTGGTGTTGCATGTTTGGTAGCAGTGAGCCCCATGGAGCCTCCGGCGACTGCCTTCCCCCTCTGGCCTGGGTTTCTGACATTTGCCCATGGCGTGGTTTGTCGCACAGAGGTCTATGTGGCCAATCTGAGGCCAGTTCTGGGCTCTCCTCCTAGAGCAGGCCCCAGCCAGTGAGCAGGTCTGAGGGGCGTGGCTGGTTCGCAGGTGAATGTGTGACATGGAAGTCTCCCAACCTTAGGAAGATCTACCATCAGTGGCCAAGTGTGAGCTCAGTGAGTTTCTATATAAACCCCTTTTCCTAGGCACCTGAGACCAAGTGTTAGCCAAGAATTTTCCAGAAAAAGATTCTGGCCTGAAGACATGAATATTAGGGAGAAATCAGCAGTGGGAGGAGAGGGGAGCAGGAATTGTACAGTGATGGATTACCTGAAAGGCAGATCAAATAGTGTTTAGACCGCCCCCCTTCCAGAAGGGGAAGAGGGTGAGGGGTATCCTCTGTATTTATTTGCAGTCCTAACACCAGGACATTAACTTTTTAAAAAATATTTTTAAAAGAAAAGTCAGGAGTTGGGGATTTAGCTCAGTGGCAGAGCGCTTGCCTAGCAAACACAAGGCCCTGAGTTCGATCCCCAGCACCCAAAAAACAAAACAGACAAAAAAGTCAAAACTCTAGACTTCCCTAACTATAGTCATCTACTTTTTTGTACTTTCCTTATTAGTATCGCTTTGGGGGACCCCCCCATTCAGTCCCTTGGCCTCTAACGGATCCAGGTGAACCTCAGGGTGTAGGGGATCAAATTTAGGGCACTTAAGAATTTTCCTTATTGTAAAAGCTAACCCTAGGAGGAAGAGGAGGTTCGTGCACCTGGCTTCCCTAATTCCCGGACTCTTTTCAGTGTGGTTTAAGTAGGTCAAACGGGGTGGGGGGGGCGGCGGCAACTGGGAGCTTCTCGCTAAAGAGCCCGCCAGGGTAGCGAATGCCTGGCCTGGATGCGCCCTGGGGGTCACCCCGGGAGCTTGGAAAACTGCCGACGTGGGGCTGGAGGGGTAGCTCAGTGGGAGAGCGCGAGGCCCCGGGTTCAAACCCCCGCACCCGCCCCATCCCGGGGGAGTGTGACTTAATCCGCAGCTCCGCGGGGTTCCGAATATGCAGCCCGGGCCGGGAACCACTGCTCTATCGGAATGTCGCCCGTTCTTAAACTCAGCTGGATGTTGGAACCTCCTAGTCAACTTCAGAAGCTGCTGATGCTCAGGTGGCAACCCTAAAAATTGCGCGTGCCCCAGGCGGGGCCCGGGCCTTGGAAGTTTTAAAGCAGCCCCAGGTGGCTGCGATCTGAGTTTGCGAACCACCAATTGACCTGGCGGCGCAGGCGGGGGCAGTGCCCGCCGAGAGCCACTGGGTGGCGCTGCCCGCCCAGTCGGCGCTCCGGGCGCAGCGGGCCGCAGCCGCAGGGCGCGCACCTGCCCCGCCTCCGCCAGGCGGGCCTTGGGGCACGCGGCGGACGGGGCGGGGCTCCGAGGCCGAGCTCGGAGACCCGCCGGTGGGCAGCCTCCGCCTCGCCGACCGCGCCGCCCTCCTGATGCTGCGGGAGGACGAGGACCAGCCGGCGCCCAGCGGGGTGCGCGAGCCGGCGCCGCCCCTGAGCCCCGAGCCCGGCGCACAGGTAGGGGCAGGGCAGGGCGTGTCGTGCGGGGAGCCGGGTCCCGAACCCGGTCGGCTCCCGGGGCCTCCGGGATGCGCCGTGCAGATGCGCCGGCCGCTCGGTGCGGGACCCCCGAGGCCGCGGTCCGCTGCGGTCGCTGGGAGCAGAGCACCGCGGCTTTGCCTGCACTTTGTTTTACAAGCATAAATAAAAAGTAGATCTAAGACTAGACTCTGCTTCCAGCCGAAGTCAGTCTGTTGACGGCACCGTGAAAAAGTTACTTATCCAAGTTCACTGACAATGAAGACTAGATACTTGGGTCCCCAAGTCAACCCTTTCTCTGTCCATCAAAAAAGCCTTAGGGAAGTATTTTAGACAGTGAACGTCTCTCTCTGTCTCTTTCTCCTCCACCCTGGCAATACCAGTTCCCAAAGACCAGCTTTGTTTGGTGTACATCATTCCAAACGTGTAAAAGTGGACTTCCCGGTGTAGATTTTATAGTGCATACATGTATCTATATTAGAGACTTGATTAATACTTTTGCAACTTGCTTTACTCAAAATAGCGTGGAAAACCCGGTAGTGACTACCGATGGTGAAGTATGGGGCTGCTGAAAAACCAGTGATGTTGCTTTTGATAGAGTGGTTGACGGAAGAACAACTTTGTGACGATACAGAAACTGCTGAATTGGACACTTTTTTTAAAATTTATTTTTTATTTTATTATTTTTTAACCAAGAACATGTATTGGTACATTATATATATATTGATCACATTCATCATGTTTGTTTTGTACTTGTACATGAATTGGACACTTTAAAGGTCAATCTTACGGCATGTGCGTTATATCTCAATTTGAGCGGTAACATAGACAGATTTCCATGTCAGAATGTATCATAAGAACCACCCACTGGAAATATAATTGGAGCCGCAAATGTGAACCATCTGTGTACAGTAGGTTTTAAGTGCCCTGGGAGCCACCCAGGAAAGAAACAGGTGAAATTAGTTTCCCCATATTTAAAATAACTATATCCAAAGTAACGTTTTATTTATTTATTTTTGGTGCTGGGACTCGAACTCAAGGCCTTGTGCTTGTGAGGCAAGCACTTTAACCGCTGAGCTCAATCTACAGCCCCAAAATAACGTTTTAATATGTAATCAGTGTATAAATGAATGAAATTCTATTTCTTTTGGCCAAGATTTTGAGATCAGGCTTTTAATACCGAACTTTTGGCACGTCTCTGGACCAGCCGCGTGTGAAGGGTTCGCGTGGGTGGGTGGCTTCGGTGGAGAGCTTGTGTCTGCGTCCTTTGTTCTCCTGGCGTCGCGATGAAGTAGCGCTTGCTCCCGCTTCCTGAGGGAGCTGTGTCCCCGCAGTGTGCTGCTCTGTTCACGGATTGTGTCGCTGCATCGGGGCAGCGATGGGGGCTAGGATATCGTTCATCTCACAGAACCGTGGCGTCGAACACATATATGATTTATGAATCCTTCGTAAATGGTTCAGGACTGTGTCCTTTGCCAGGCTGGACCCAGGGAGGAGGCCAGCCCCTACTTGTGGCTTGGTCTGGTGGCCCAGAGCGCAGGGATGGGGGTTTAGGTTGTCTTCAGGTTTCCTCTGGTTTTAGCCTCCTGCTTGTATCTCTTGTTCTCTCCTTGATCTCAGCAGTGAGAGTCCCCATGCCCAGCGGCTAAACCGCGGTTCTATTTTGTCCCTATTAGAGACCATCTTTGGAGAGGCGCTGTGTGTTGACTTTGTTTGCTCACTCGGGGCTCCTTTAACTCGGAAACAGGTTGGCTGGAGCTCATATGTAAGGGATGTAATGAGGAGCCCCAACTCCCCGTGGCTCTGTGCGGCAGTAAACTCACTCAGAACACTTGCTGAAGTTTATTCACCAAAAGAAACAGACACTGAGCAGAGCAGAGTCACGTGCAGCCTCTACTTAAAGCTTAATTCATTAGCAGGTCCCCAAGCTGGAAATGTTTCCAGGTGGGCAAATGAGCCGGAAAAGGGAAGCCCGCTTCAGGCACGGGCAGCAGGGCCCTCCCTGCCAGCCATGGCTGCCTTTGGCCTTTGATTGCGGCATCTCAGCCCAGCCAAAGCCAGCTCTGGGGGTGTCCCAGTGAAGTGGAACCTGCTTCGTGCAACACCTGGAGTCCCTGCTCAGTGCGGGACCTAGAGACACCTCAGTAAGTGAGACTTGGGGGCCGCTCACCCTTGTGGCACTGTCAGAAGGCAAGCGCGGAAACCCCAGACCTCTAATTTGTAATACGTGCCTGAGGCAAACCATGGGGCTTGTCACAGGGGTGCTGAGTGTGTCTTCCAGTCAAGGCTGGGGAAGGCCTCTCTAAGGAAGCTGAGATCCGAGCCCGAGCAGTAACTGGCCAAGAGGGTGAATAGGAGCTGACTGCCTGCGTGTGGTGGTGGTGGGGTTGTCGGGTTAGGGCAGGCCTCAAAGCATGAATAGGAGTTGGCCAGCCTGAGGAGCAAGCATCGCCGACAGAGGGAATGGTCCTTGCAAAGGCCCTGTGGTAGGACAAAGCAGGGTTTCTTGGAGATGGAGAGAAGAGCAGCTGGTAGGAGGGGTGTGGCACCAGGGCATGTGGCTAGTGAGGGCTGCCTGGCACCGCCTTCGCTGGCAAGTCACTATTTTCAGTCTCTCTATCTCCACCGAGCTTCCTCTTCTGGGGGATGTTTCAGGAGAGGTCCTTGGAGCCTCCTCATGATGGCAGGGACCGAGCGATAATGTTCCTTCTGGGTCCCTGTGGTTTGGGGACGAGGGCTCGGGGTGCCCTGGCTTAGCTCAGGCGCCTGCTGTGTGAGCAATTCCTGGCCAGGCACAACCAGATCTCCGGTGGTTCTTGAGCTGGGACCCGGACAAGTTGAATCTGAAGATGGAGCCTGTGGCTTTGCTGGGAGGAAGTAGAGGAGGGCGGCGTATTCTCACACCCAGGACCTTGGTCCGGGAGAGCAACAGCAAAGCTGAGAAGCACCAAAACTAAGTTCTTGGGAGCCACATTCGGGCCACAACATGTGGCGTCATTGTAGGAGAATACCAACATGAAACATTAACCGAGAATCACAGTTTCTCCGGTGCCCTGAACTGAGACTAAAATAGGTATAAAAGGCCAGTTGAGAGCTTAAAGAAGCTGCTGCCCTGGCCAACTCTTAGGAGCTTATTGTCTGCCTTCCCAGTGATACCGACGAACATTTTCCTGGAGTTACAGACAATTTGGTTGACTGGCTCGCCAATGAAGATTAGACTTGTGTCAAATGGAGCAGCCTCAGCTGACCTTTGCTGGTAAGGTTCAACGTAAAATTCTGAAGGAATGGAGAAGAACTACAAAATCTGACCCCGGCTTTTTCATA
Source organism: Hystrix cristata (assembly GCA_004026905.1). NCBI lineage: Eukaryota > Metazoa > Chordata > Mammalia > Rodentia > Hystricidae > Hystrix > Hystrix cristata. The sequence goes on along the minus strand of PVJO010016981.1, from coordinate 32,167 downwards.
CAGTTTGGAAAAGGGTCACAAGTTTTCCATCTTCACATTTTGGTAGAAACTACCAGTATGAAGAGCATGGTGATTGATCGATTGATTGATCAGTGCTGGGGATCGAACTCATGAGAGGGGCACCAGGTCCTCAGCGACTCATGGTTGGGGCAGTGCACACACACACACGACTGTTCTATGGCGAGTTTGGAAGCAGGAGGTTTGCACCTTCCCTTTGGGCTCAGCGTGGGGCGTCTGCTCTCGCTTGGACTGCCTTGTGCATCTGCTCACCTCTGCGGATTCCGGGCTTGGTGTCGTTGAATGCATGGTCTGAGTGAGCCAACGCTCATGTGCTCACTGAGTCTGAGTTTATTGCTTTGCTGCTCTTGTGGGTTTTTTGTTTTGTTTTGTTTTTTAGATAGAGTCTCGCTTATGTAGCCCAGGCTGGCCTTGAACTCACAGCGATCCTCCTGCCTCAGCCTTCCAAGTGCTGGGATTACAGGCATGCACCACCACTCCTGGCCCATTTTATTTTGAGACAGGTTTTTAGGATTCATGTGTATGTGCAGGTGTTTAAATAGCATTACATAACAAGCTATAATTCACACCCATACAATTTGTCCATTTAAACTGTACGATTTAATGTCTTTCAGTATTTTCAGAGTTGTGCAACCATGAGCTTGGTCATTTCTAGACCATTTTCACCACCCCCAAGAGACGCCCCGCCCCCATTGCCCTTGCTCCTGCTCTGTCTCCTGCTCTGTAGTTTTGCTTGTCCCGGGCGCTTTATAGGTGCTTGCGTCTTAAAGACGCCGATTGGCTGGAGGCTTGAAGGCAGCTTACTTGACCGTTGTAGGGTTTTTAGGTTTTTCAAATTGGTAGAATTTTCATAAATCTCTGGATCACAGTTTGTCTTGAACAGAGCGGGTCTGGTACATCCCACCTGGCACAAGCTAGAGCCATGTAGTCACCTCTTGGGTGGCACATGAGGTCTCCCGTGTGCCTCAGTGGCTAAGTAAACTCTCTCAGAAACGGGAAGCTAAAAACCAGCACTTTACAGAAAACATTGCTTAGCCGGGCCTGCTTCCTTGTGTCTGTTACCTGCCTGGCTTCTGTGTCTGGAGACCCTAACAGGGTCCGGGTCACAGTCACGGATTACATGGAGGTCACACTTCTTGGAGCGACCCTGCCTTTCTTAGCTTCTGTTGTAAATCTGAGGAATCGCTTCAGTTCTGTTCGCTTATTTATTTTACAGCACTGGAGACTGGCCCAGGGCCTTCGTACTGAATGACATTTTCCAGTCCTTTTTTTATTTTTTATTTTACGGCAGGGTCTGATTGAATCAGTGAGTTGCACAGGCTGGGCTCAAACTTGTGATCCTCCTGCCTCAGCCTCCTGGGGTGCTGGGTTACAGGTGGGCTGCCATTGTCAAGTGGGGAAACTGAAGCGCAGAGACGGTCAGAGGCGGAGTGAAGGCCACACTGCGTAAAGTCCAGGCTGTTGTTTCTCAGGCAGCAGCTCTTCCTGAGGGTACATTTCTTCCTCTTTCTCTTCTCATTTTTCTTACCTTCTTTCCTCTTTCATTTCTTTTCTGCGATGACTATTCATTCACTTCTGTATTGACTGCCGATTGCAGGAAACAAACTATCCTGAGCCTGCGCCGCTGAACTGGAGCTTGTGACTCGGAGGGTGCCTGGGCTCTCAGAAGCCACATTCAGGGCCGGTGCAGTGTGGCCTCACTCAGCCACCTGGCGCTGGCCGTGGCCTCGTGGCCTGTGGCCTCTCAGCCTGTGGCCCTGGCGCAGGCCTCTGCCTCGGGACCCCCTGGACTGCTCCCTGTGGACACCAGCTTCCAAGAGGGATGCAAACTGCAGGGTCTCTTGAGGCCTGGACCCAGGAGGCGCAGAGGAACTTGGTCTGTTATCTTGGTCTGTTTTCTGCTCCATAACAGGTCCCACAGGCTGGGTTATCTACAGTGGACAGACATTTATTTGGCTCAAGATGAAGTGGTCACATCGGACCAGGGGCATCTTGCTGAGTCACGATGTGGATGAGAACTCGCTTTTCTAACAAACCCGCTCTTGGGATACCAAACCCAGTCCCGAGCTGACAACATTAATCCATGCAGCGGGATAGAGCCTGCGTGAACTAATGTCTCTTAAAGGCCCCACCTCTCAACACTGTTGCCCTGGGCATTAAATTCCCAAGACATGAGTTTGTGGGGGTCACAATCAAACCGCAGCAGTTGCTTCTCCCCCATTCTGTCGGTCGAAGCAAGTCACAGGGGTGGAAGGAGTGGATCCCACCCCTCCCAGGCCTCCAGAATGGTAGAATCACATGACAGAAGGGCACGTGGGCGGGGAGGGAGTTGGAGACTCATCTTTGGAGACACAGGCACTTCTATGTGCCAGGCACTATTCCAGAGTTCAGGGCCAGGTGACTAGCCTGAGATAGCCAGCGCTTTCATCCCGATGAGGAAGATGACAGAAAATAAGAAAAATACATAAAGTGTGTTTGATGGTGATAAATGCTAAAGAGAAAAGTGCGAAAGGCCAGGAGGAGTGGGAGCTGGGAGCTCTAGGGTCAGAGGAGGCCTCACCCAGAAGGAAGAGTCAGGCAAAGGCTGGAAGGAAATGGGGGAAAAGTTTTACCAGTAAGGGCCAGCAGGTGCTAAGGCCCTGGGGTCAGGACATGCTGATGAGTTGAAGACTGAGCAGTAGTTAGGTCAGAGAGGATGTGGAGGGTCCAGGTGATCTAGGGCTGGAGGGCTACTGTCAGCTGCTTACTGAGTGAGGTGGAAGACGGTGGAGGATTTTAAAAAATCCTAACATGAGATGTAATTCTCCTAACATGAAATCCACCATTTTAAAGTGTACACCTCAGTGGTTTTTAGTATCTATTCGCTATAACAGACAATATTACCATGACCTAATTCCAGAACATTTCATCACCTTAAAAAGAAACCCTCCATGGCCATTATCAATTACTCCCTGCTCCTCTTCCCCCAATTCCATGAAGGGAGACAACTTCTGATCATCATCTGTCTGTCTGGACTTGCTCTTCAGGACATTTCCTATAAATGGAGTCATGTCACACGGGACCCTTTGTGTCTGGCCTCTTGCACTTAGCACAGTATTTCCGAGGATCATCCCTATCGTAGCGTGAGTCTGTGCTCTGTTCCTTGTTATTGACTGAAACATCACTGTTATTCTAGTGGATATATGTATCGCACTTTGCCCGTTCATCAGTGTGGGCATCGGGTTGTTTCCGCTTTTTGACCAGTATGAATCATGTGAATAGGCTTTTGGAAGAACATGTGTTTTCAATTGTTTTGGGAATACCGCTCGGTCATAGGGTAACTCTGTGTTCCTTGTGTGAGGAACTTCCTGACTTGTTTCCAAAGCAACCGCATCATTTTACATTCCTCCCAGCACCACATGAAGTTCCCAGCTGCTCCCCAGCCCCACCGGCACATGACTCTCCATTCTTGGGACTGTTGTCATCGGGGGCTGTGGAGAGGTCCAGTGGAGGCTTCTGAGCAGAGAGGGTTTTGGTTTTAACGGGATGCCCCAGAGTAGATAGAAAGGGAGCAAAACAGGATGAGGAGCCAGTGAGCAGGCTGCCGCAGTCCGGCAAGAATGGTGGCGACCTCTGGCTGGGTGGAGGCAAGGGAGATGGAGAGGAGAAAGTAGGACTGACAGATTGGGTGGGGTGGGAAGTGAAGGAAGAGTGGGGAAACTTTGAAGCATCTGGGCCGTGCGGTCTGCTTTGTCGAGTTGCAGAAGACCGTGGTGGAGAATCTTTGTGTTTCTTGTGCCCGGCGCTTGGTGGGCAGAGCCAGGCCCTCATCTGTTTCTTGGCCCGTACAGCTGGCGAGCTGGGGTCGGACCGTGGAGGAAAAAAGCGAAAGCCATGATTCATACAGTTGAAAGATGTCGCTCACCGTCTCCACCGCCGTTCCCCGAGTGCCGGCGAAAGTGGGCGCTCTGCCTCCTTCCCCTCGGAGCGGGACAGCCCGTGCCCAGGCGCCGCAGAGAACAGCAGAGCGTCCATTTTGCTCACAGGCTGGCTGGAAAGGCGTGTGGGCCGCAGCCTGCAGGGCTGTTTTCTGAGGCCACTTAGGGGATTATCTCAAGAGAAAATCATCCCCTGGATGATTTGAGGGCCTAGTGGAGTGACTAATCCTGAGTCCCTGCTGTCAGGTGGGAATATTTCAGGCTTGTTCCTCCTGTAGTTGATCAGGCAGCGAATGCTTTCTTTGCTCCTTCCTGCTTTCAGGCCCCTGCCTGGGTCCAGGAGGTGAGATGGGGAGAGAGACCTTTTAGCTGACAGGTGGCAATCCAGGGACCCAGTTCTTCCCTTTCCCTGGAGCATCTTGGTAGCTCCGCCTTGCAGCTCAGGGGTTAGAGTGCTGAGGCTCACATTCTAGCCCCAGTATTATCAGCTGTGTGACCTTAAGCAAGTGATTTAACCTCTCTGATCCTCAGTTCATAAAAAGGAGGAAATATTAGCACCTACCTGGGGGGCTTCTTGTGAGACTCAAATGAGATCCCTAATACCGGAGGATTAGCCATCGCTTTGCCCAGGGAGAGAGATAGGTAAAGCAGCATGGCTGTGGATTCGTGTGCCTGCCCTCTGCTTGGTGGCATAGCCACCATCACTATGCCAGGGTGACCTGACAGCCCCGCCAGATGGGTGGTTCCTGTCACAGGCGGGCCAGCCAAGATGCAGAAGTTATGCCTGTGTGCTTAGGTCCTGTGACTGGCAGAAGAGAAGATGGGATTTGAACCCAGGACTGTCTTGAACATACCATGTCCTTGCTTCCTCTCTTCTTTTCTTTTCTGTCTTTTGTTTTGTTTTGTTTTGGTTCTGGGAATGAACTCAGGGCCTCACTCATTTTGGAATCTTTTTTTGAGGGGGAGTGCTGGGGATCAAACTCAGGGCCTTGGGCTTGCTACTCTACTGAGCTAAATCCCCAACCCCGCCTCACTCATCTCGTGTGCGCCTGGCAACCACGCTGCCACTGAGCGTGACCCGGCTCTGTGCCATGTCCTCTCTGAGCTTGTGCCGTGGTTGGGACGAGCCTCCTCCTGTAAGCAGGGCACTCCCGTGTCTTGGGAGGCAGCCTGACGTTTGTGCTCAGCCAGCCGGGCCTCGCTGGCCCTGGGCAGGCTGTGCCTTCCTTCCCAGGCATCTGGGCTCTGGGTTCTCCAGGGCCCACCTGCCCCACCCACCTCTCTTGCCTCCCTCTGGGTCCGAAGGAACAGGAACGTCTTGCTTCCCATTTCCTGCCTCAGTGCCCTCTGGGCTCCTTTCTTCTCCCTTAACACCATATCCATGATGACAGTGGTACCGCAATTGACTCTTCAGGCCTGGGGGCCTACTGCCCTGCTTCCCCACCATCCCTCTGCAGGGCCTAGTCTCCTGTCAGGCCGCCTTGCAAAGGCCCAGAAATAGTCCCAGCTGTGAGATGCAGGTTCCAGAGTTTAAAATTGCAACTTGGTACTATTTATACTGCAGCCGGAAAGAGGGTTTTTTGCACTGTGGTTTATTTTGTTGTGGTGGCGATGGCTCTCGCAGGAGGCAGCTTTGCTGGTGCCGTATAAACCTCTAGTGGGGACAGGTGGGCGGCTGGGAGGCCTCAGGTGGGGGCGGGGTCTGCCCCGCAGCTTCTGGTCAGGCCTGCAGCCAGGATGTGTGGCCAGCAGGAGAAAGGGCTCACGATCCGGGAGCTTGCCTTGCCTCTGCGATGCCTGGTAATTAAACAGCACCCACGCCGGCGTTTTGTAAGTCAGGAAAGCGTTGTAGCTCAAGGGGAAAGAGGGCCAGGCTGACTTTTACCTAAGCGAGTGAAGGCAGCGGCCGTAGCTGGCAGGGCTTTTAATGTTGGTGTTTGGTTTGGCCTGTGGAGTGTCAAAGATTCTTGTTTGAATGTCTGCCAGTATTTAAAGATTGAGACATTTCCCATAAAATTAGAATTTCTGGCTCCTCTTGACAAATGGAAAGATGTGGCAACCCCTGGCCCGTGTGTCCTGATGGCTGCTAGTGGCCAGCTGCTAAAGACCTGGGAGGTGCCTTTCAGCTGACCACAGGCCCAGTGGCCTCTCTCTTTTGTTTGTTTTTTTTTTTTTTGCGATATGGGGATTGGAACTCAGAGCCCTCCCTGTATGCAAGCGTTCAACCTCTGAGCTGCATCTCTAGCCCAATAGGAAATTTTTAGCTCCGTTACTATTTTATTATTACTATTAAGTTTTTGACGGTGCTGAAGAGAGTCCTGGCCTTATGCATGCTGAATCTGTGCTGTACCGCTAAGCTACACTCCAGACCCTGCTGGATTCTTTGCTCATCTGTGTCACCGTGTGGATCTGATGACCATTGAGTTTCGGACCCTTCAATAGCCTGTGACCCTCAGAGCTCCCTTGTCAGAGCCCACTCCCCAGGGCCTCCCCAGGACTAGGCAAGCATGGCCGATAGAGTTCACAGGTCACCCAGGAACATCTGCATTTCCAACAAACAACCTCTTAGTATAAACAGGCAGTTTGGCACATCATTCCAGGCCGTCTCTCTTGGGTGTGGTCATTTCTGTGCGTGGTTACAAAGACAGCTTCATTTGCTGCCCCCTCTGCAGCTTGCTCTTCTTCTTGTGGTTGCTCAGGGCAGGAAGCAGTGTTTAGAAGAGCAGGATTCAGGGCTGCGGACTCTAACCTTGGATCCTCGCCACACCTCTTGTGAGCTGTGTGACCGCAGGCAGGTTACCTCACCTCTCTGAGCCTCACTCTCCTCCCCTCTACAACGGGGAGGATGCAGTAACTTTGTTATTTCATGCTAGTGTTCTTATTTATCTTGTCTCTTTTGAAAGGTTTGTAGACTAGATAGTGAAGGTGGTTTTAATCCGTCCTCTGTGGATGGGTGTCAAGATTGCTGCCAGTTTACCGCTATTTGAAATGAGGCCACGGAGGTTTTTGAAAAGGGAGAGGGGTCTAGAAGGAACTGCGCACATAATCCTAAGACTTAGTTTGTTTAAAAAAAAAAAAAAAAAAGAGGATGTTTGTCTCCCTGGAAACCACTTGCTAATCTGCAGGACGTTGTCTCTTCGCAGGCAGGGGATGTGGAGGCAGCCATCGAGGAGATGCTCCACCTGCTGGAAGAGTTTTGCAGCCTGACAGACGTGGTGAGTGTCTACCTGGGAGGCCTGAGATGAGGCCCTGGCCAGGCTACAGGCCTTTCCTAGAGTTTCCTGGGGAAGCCATGTTGTTGGTGATTTAGCCACCAGAAGGAAGGGGGAAGTGGCCAGCGGTGACAGGAAAACCACACACTCATTCTCTCCTCTCTCCTCCCTCCCACCCTCTTTCTCTCTGTTTCATGCAGTCTCTCAACCCCAAGTGCTTCCTGAGGCGGCCATCTTGGTCTCCTTCCCCCAGATGGTTTCTCTTCCACAGAGGAGCAGGGACTGGGCCACAAGGTGGCACTCTCGGGCACCAATGCGGGGAGCCGTTCAGCGGGGATGCTAGGACTATATTTAACTTTCCTGAGCTCTGCGGAGTCCGCCCTGCAAACATGGAGATGGACAGAAAATGGCTTCAGGCCTGTGGGGCCTGGGAGGAGCCTCTTGCCTGGCCCATAGCTGGCGGCAGGGTGGGCATCGAGTTCCTTTCTGAATCCTTTTGTCCTCTCCTCTTTTGCCTCCCACTCTGGTGTGTTGGATCAAGTGCCTTAGGCCTGGTGGGGAGGAAGATGGAAGATAATGTTTTGGGGCTGGAAGAAAAGGTTCAAATTCTGTAGAAATCTCCCCTAGATCCTGGGTCTCCAGGGTTGTTGCCAGCCAGGGGTGGAATCCTTAGGAGCAATGATCGACTTTTCTACCACATTCCAAGCTTCTTAAAGGAGCCCAGGTTGGAGGCTTCTGTCTGGGGGCCCAACGGGTAGACTCTATGTTGTGACCAGGCTCTGCCTGTCCCTGGAGCTGAGGGTGTCTGCTTGACTGGGGCCAGAGGTGTAAATTCATGCTTCTTGAAGTGCAGTGTCCAGAGCTGAGAGGCATTTGTGAGTGCTCAAGGCATGATAGTAATAACAGCCCAGATGTTTATTGAGCACCTGTTAGGTGCCAGGCATCATATCATCCCTGTGTATTCAGCAGAACCCTCAGTGCCCACCCTGGGTCAGCCTTCGGGGACACAGCAGTGAAGAAGACGGGAACCTTCTTGAGAGGACCTATATGGTTTTTAACTCTTGAGAGCTGACGGCAGCACTGAGCGAGGTAACCAGACAAGCTTTTGGCCGCCTACATCAGACTTCATCACCGGAAACTGGGCCCCTCATCCTGACCTGACCCTGTGAGGAGTTCGAGGGTGTGGGGCGTCAGAGCTGTCCCCGGCCCCTGGGCCAGGCTGGGGGAGACCGACCCAGGGCTGGTGTCATCTCCAGGGCCAAAGTGCTGTTGTGAACGTGGGTTTGGGCTGCAAGGCGCTTCCAGAGGAGGACCGTTCTTTCCTGCCCAGGAACTCGCGACGGCTTTGCAGAACCACTGGTGATTCACTGGGGGTTTGAGGGAGGGACAGACAGAATTCAACAGGTGAGAGAGAGGGCACCTGGGCCTGGTGTGGCCGGGCAGGGACGGCAGGTCTGGAAGATGGCTGGCACTGATGACCGGGGACACCTCCGTCTTCATGCCCCACACTGTCCGCTGTGCCTTCTGTGAGAGTACTGTCATCCGGCTGGAGAGGAGAGTGCAGGGCAGAGCGGAGACAGCACAGAGTGCCCAGGCCCAGAAAACCAGCAAGGCTTCCTGTGCTGGGCACTGCTGGGAGACCCAAGACTGCAGGCAGCATGGGAGGGTCCCCAGCCCCAAGCCAAGACTCGAACCGAAGTCATGTGCATGGATGACCCTGGCTAAGTACTACCTGTGGATATGTTGCGGTTTCTGGGAAAAAGTGGAAATCAGCTATTGATGTTTTTGGAATTTTATGCCCCAAATCTGGATTTCTGGCTTTTCTTGGAAAAGCAACGATCTGGTCCCCGGGTGCTCGTTCCCACTGGGCAGCTTCTGCCTCTGCGGATGGCAGGTGTGAGCTGCAGCCACTTGGATGGTTAGAAGTTTACAGCCCCCAGGATACTAAGCTTTGGCAGGATGAAGAACAGCAGAAACTCTCGAGTGTCGCTGGTGGAATACAAAAAGGTGAGCCACTTTGGAAAGGTTTAGGCAGGGTCTGATAAAGTTAAACATATGCTAAGGTAAACCTCAGCAATCTTTACCCTAGATCATTACCAAAGAAAAATGAAAGTAAGTCCGCGTAATGACTCATACACTAATTTTTGTGGCAGCCTTGGACCTCAGACCCCAATCTGGAACCCATTCAGATGTCCATGGGCAGTAGAATGGGCAAATACATTGTTTATTTACATTTTGGAGTACCATCCAGCCATGAGAAAGAAAAAGACTGTCTGCAGCAAGGTGGCTGAATCTCACAAGCATGATACCGATCAGAAGAAGCAGGACCAAAGAGTTTGTTCTTTCGCTTGGTAGAGTGGCGCCTGTGTGCCTGAAATCTCAGGACTGGGAGGCTGAGGCTGGAGGATCACAAGTTCAAGCCCAGTGAGAGTGACTTAGTGAGACTTTGTCTCAAAAAAAAGAAAAAAAAAAACAAAAAACAGAGCTGCGATGTAGCTCCGTGCAGAGGCCCTGGTTCAGGCCCCAGTGACTCCTCCCGAAAGAGTATGTTTTGCCTGAGTCTGATGCCCTGATTCTGATGCCCAGCGCAGTCTCTGGTGGATGCAGACAGGTAGCTCCCTGTCTGCAGCTCCCTGGCTGGAGAGAGGCAGAGGGGTACGGGAGGACTCCGAGGTGACAGACTGTGCCGTGTCTTGGCCTGGGTTATAGCAACACGGAGCGGAACATGCAGACATTCATCCAGCTGCAGACTTAAGTCCTGGGCACTTTATGTCACTGTACACAATTAAAAATCATTGCTGAGTGCAGCGCCTGCTATGTATTCAGTGATTGACCACCGAGGAGTAGCTACTAATGTCACTGTTGTCGTTGTTGAAACATCAGAGGTCCACGGCACTGATGCAAAGCCTTGCAGCTCAGTGCCCGCTGTGGTGCAGGCAGCGTGTCCAGTTCCTCCGGCCACCTCCTGCCACCTCTCACGCTGCTCGCGTAAGCAGGCAGAGCGCCTGTTGGCCAGGGCCCAGCAGTTGCATTTGGTGTTGGTGTGTTCTCTGGGGTCTCGTGCACGTGGCTCTCCTCCCTAGGAGTCCGCATCGTCCTGGATGGCCAGCTTGGCTCCATCATGACCTCAGCACCCGCCACCCAGACTTCCGGCTCTGGGGAGGTGGGAGGCTCAGGTGGGGCAGAGGCTGCCAGGCTCCGGGCTGGGAAGCGTGGTTGACATTTGTCCTGGCGGCCCAGGGAGCCCTGATTCTTCCCGGATGCCCTTTGCTCCTCTGGAGTGGGGCTCAGCACACACTCAGATGCCTGTTACGTGGTCATGCAAAGTGGATTGGGTGTGAGCAATGTGTCACTTTCCTCTGATTCACCTATAAGAAAGAAAAGTGCTCTGGGTGATGGAGGGCTCCATGTTGAGAGGGGAAGTGGGTTCTGGGGAGTGGTGGGGACTGTGGTTAACCGAAGGGGCAGCTGTCGCTGGCTGTGTCTAATTGCTGTGCAGAACGTGGGCTCGGTGTGGCCAGCTCTTGTGACTTTTCACAAAAAGCCACAGATCTTGGCTTCTAAGGGAAATGTCCTGAATTCGAGATCTTGGCATCTCATTTGGTTGTGCTTTGGGTTTTGTTTTAGCTGTGACCAGGCTGAGTGACCTGGGCACACCTAGGAGGATGTGTCGGGGCGGGGCTCGGACCATCCCGGGCTGCAATCCTCCGTCCCCCCTTTCTAGCCCTGTGTGCTTGGGGCTGCTTATTTTTACCCTGAGCCTCAGTTGGAGATGAACTAGTTTTCACCTCACAGCTGTGTTCTGGAGAGTTCTCCTGGAGTGCCTTCTCTTGGTTTCGTGTCCTTGACTGGGCTGGTGTTAAGTGACCCTAAAGATGCATCATTGTTCCCATCCTGTAGGGGGACCCCTGAGAAAGATTCGGGGTCATCTAGGATTGCCATCCCTTGTGCTAAGTAGCTGCAGGAGCCTTCAGGCAGGCGTACACCGAGCTGCCTACAGCTGCAGCTCCTGGAGAAGCTGCTTCCTGGAAGGAACTCCCTGCTCGCCACAGGCTCCTCTTCCTCTGTTCCCTGGATTTAGAGGAGGCTGGGGGGGCTCCTGCAAGCTCCTCTCCGCCACTTCACCTTGCTCAGCCCACCCTCCCCATCTGTTTCTTTGGAATTAACAGGAAGAAAAGACTGCTGTTCCTCTGCAGCCTGACCTTGCTCTGTCGCACTGTGATTGTCTCCAGAGTGTAGCCTCCTGCAGGATCTGCTTCTCCAGAAAGTCAGCTTTGGGGAAGGAGGGAGGATCCTGAGGGCCTTTGCTCGTCCCTGGTTACGTGTGCACGGCGCTCCCGGGGCCATCTGGGGCCTGGACAGGAGCCAGGGCGGGGACGGGACACGGGAGGAGCGGGAACTCTGGGAACTCCTGTGGGAACTGGCGCTGCCCCCGCCGGTGCCTGCCGAAACTCGGCCCTGGTGCTGTGGACACTGCTAGGCGGGTGTAAATCTAGACTTGATCACTGCGAAGTTTTAAAAACAGTATTTCTATATTTTTCTTTGGAATAGTTTTAGATTGACAGAAAAATGGCAAAGATTTCCCAGAGTTTCCAGATAACCCTGGTGGTTGCTGTCTCTCCCCACCAGGCAGGTTTGTTACAACTCCGCCAGCAGCGCCTGCCTCTGACTGGCTGCAGATGTGGCCTGTGGGGAGGGGCCGACCGTGTGCGCTTTATACTCCAAGTGGTAACCCAGCCTTCTTCATTTATGTTGTTGCCCAGCTTGTTCTGGCTCTGGCCACTGCGCTCTTTCAGGTTGGACCTGGGTCCCTTTGCCGTGCTGCCTCCCTTTATTTCTCTTCTCAGCACATCTTTACTTGCTGGTGCTGTGAGATGCTCCGGACTCCTCTTGCCATCCCCATAGCCCAGCCCGAGCATCAGCCATTTCTCCTAGGAGCTCCACTGGAATTTTTTATTTATTTATTTTTTTGTGTGCTGGGGATCGAACTCAGGGCCTTGTGCTTGCTAGGCAAGTGCTCTAACCACTGAGCTACATCCCCAACCCCCCACTGAAATTTTAAAGTTGGAAATTAAATTAAAATACCAGAACCTTTGTGAGCTAAGTAGGTGCATGTGTTGGCCACAGTCAGGCACCGAACGATGACTGTGTGTCACCCTCACAGCATTCTCCTGGAGGAAGTGCTACCATGCATCCCCCCCCCCCCCGGTCTTACAGATGAGGAGACTGAATCACAGAGAGGCTCGGGCCTGGCCCAGGCTCCTGGTGAAGAAGGGGGTGGGCTGGAGATCAAGGCCAGACAGCCCGATGGCAGATGCCACCCTCTCAGGGTGAAAATCAGGGCTTGAGAAAACAGTGCCTCTGGGGATGCTGGGCTTGGAGCCAGGTGTCTGAGGAGATGGTGGCGCCATGACCAGGGAGGAGGGGTGTTGGGAGAGACAGGCAGGGCAAGGGGGTGAGAGTCTCCAGAGACTTACGGACGAGGCTTCCAGAAGACTAGGGCAAGGGGGATGCCATTCTGAACAATGGTGGGAGCAGATTTCCACAAAAAGCCTCATGTACGTGGGCAGAAAGAGGAGGAAAAACAGGTAGTTTTCCAAAACAGTTTTAAAATTATGACTTTGTACCATGTCGTCACCCTGCGTTAGCAACCTACTGCTGTGTAACACGCTGTCCCAATGAGCAGTTTAGTGCGGCGATGTTCATGGTGCGGAGTTTCCGGGTCGGGAGCTGTGTCCAGTGGAGTCATCAGTGGGGGCTGGTCAGGATCCACTTCCAGGCCAAATCAGGGTGTGGGCCAGACCCAGCTCCTCAGGGGCTGTGCGCTGAGGGCACCATTGCCTACAGGCTGCCGGCCAGAGCTCCTCGGTGCCTGGCCCTGCGCTGCAGTGTGCACCTTGCTCCATCAAAACACGTACCCAAGAGGGGGGGTGTGAGAGCACACACAAGCGAGCTAGCGAGAGGATGCGCCAGCAGGCTGGAGGTGATAGTTTTCTGGAATGCAGTTTTGGAAGTGACATCTTGTCACTGTGGCTGCTCTCCTTACTGAGAAGCGAGTCAGGAGGTCCTGCTGTGCCGTAGGGGAGGGACTCACGCGAGGGCGCAGGTCCCAGGAGGTGGGCATCACCGGGGACGGGAAACCTGAGCCCGTTATACCCATCTCCACTCTGTGCCAACCGTCCCATCCCCACGGCGTGACAAGGAAGGACTTGCATGACGTCGTCACTGTCCCAGTAAAGAAGAGGGCTCAGAGAGGTGCAGGGGCTCGTCAGGGTCACATGGCTCACAGCGGGCAGAGCTGAATTCAGACTTCGGCCTGAATCCAAAGTTCAGCTCCAGATGCGTTTCTCTAACTGTGAACCCGGCGTCTCCCTCTACAGTTGCCTTGGCGGCTTGGCTGAAAATGTAGAATCCCAGATAAACCAGACCAGCTCAGAGGGGCCTGGGAGGCAGCTTTCCACCTTCCCATCGGGGATCTGGGTGCTGCCGAGAACTTGAGAGCGGTGTGGGCGCAGCCTGTCCGCACCGTGAGGATGCGGGACATAAAGACACAGAAGGCTTGCTCCTTGGGCTCTGAAGGAAAATGGAGTTACTAGTGTCTAACTGCAGTGACGAAGGGCAGGACATGGCTTCTCAAAGCTCGCATCCCTTCTCAAGTACTTAGAAGCAGAAGAAATTGCAAATTAAGTGAGATGATGTGAGGAAGTGCTGAGCAGAGCGCCTGCATGTCGGGAGCACTTGGGTCCGCGTGGTTTCCATGAGTATCAGTGATGATTATTCCCTCATTAGCGTTAATTCCGGTGCAGAAAAAAAGTGGGATTTACACCCTGACTTGGGTTTAGAGAAGAGATTTTGATTCTTGCCATTTGCTCCAGGTCAGTGGTATAGAAAATGAAGACATTTAGTTCAGCACTTTGTGTTGCTGGGTCTTTAGGAAGAAAAGATTAATTTGGCACTCAGTAAATAATAATTGGATGGGCCAGGGTCCTGGGAGGCGATACGCTTGGGCCCCACCTAGGGTGCTGGTTGTCCCTGGACCTGGCCTTGGGTGGGATGCCGTGTGACAGCCTGGTCATCAGCGGAATCTGCGCAGACCCCCAGGCACCCCCAAGGCAGGCGAGAGGACATGGTGACGGGGCAGAGAGCCTCACGAGCACGTTGTTTTTCAGATCAGCAGCGACACTTTGCAGATCTTGGAGAACATCCCGCTCCTTTAAGGCCCAAGTGGCAGAAATGCAGACCAGCTTGAGGTGTGTGGAGGAAGACACAGTTTCCCTGCAAGTCAGCAAGCTCAGTGGGGCCTCCGCCCTCCCTTCTGAGACACTGATGTGGCCTTTAGTGTTGGCACTGGGCCCAGGGGAGGGTCCGGGTGGGTGGAGGGCTCCGCTCACTTGGTATTATTATTATTATTATTATTATTATTATTATTATTATTATTATTATTATTATTATTTTTGGTGCAGGGAATCGAACTCAGGGCCTTGTACTTGCAAAGGCAGGCACTCTAACCAGTGTGCTAAATCCCCAGCCCACTTGGTATTATTTTTAAAATGACAAATAAGAACTTATTTCCAACATTTCAAAATCAAGCTACTTTAGCTAAAAGTCTGAATTGGAAGCTTCTTTTGAAAATTCAGAAAGATTGATAACCTTGGACCCACATTTCTTTAAGTACTTTAAAATCTGGTTATTTTCCAAAGCATAAATGCATCAAGCACACACATCCTAAGTGTAAAGTTCGGTGAATTTTCACATCTATCGACACCCATGTAAAGATGATGCATATTAGTTAGCTTTCTGTCACTGAGACGAAATACCTGATATGTACAACTTCAAGGAGGGAAGGTTTATTTTGGTTCCTGGTTTTAGAGGTTTCCGTCCACGGTCAGCTGACTCCAAGGCAGCGACATCATGGTGGAAGGGCCTGAGGAGGAAAGCGCCTCACTTCATGGCAGCTGAGGTGCAGAGAGATCAGGAAAAGAGCCAGAGAAGGGCTGGGGACAAGATCTGCCCCCAGCAACCAACTTTATGCAAATAGGCCTCACCTCCTAAGAGCACAGTCAGCCATGATGACCCTCCCTAGGCGTCGCCTCTGAATGTCACTGCGTTGGTGATCAAACCTTCAACACGTGACTTTGCCGAACACTTCATATTTAAACCATAACGTGACCCAGATGGGGAAGGAACATTTCTAGGCTGCAGGCTGAATCCTGACAGTGTGTGCGCGAGAGCAGATAGAGCCCGGAGCTGCGGCCCCTCGCTGATTTACCCATCTCGTATCTGCCTGGACGCGGGGCCCAGATGTGCCGTATCTTATTTCCCTTTGCTGAACTGAAGCTCGCCCCTCTTGCTCAGGCTGGTCTCTTTGTCGCTGAGCAGTAAGCCCCTCCCCGAGGTCACACCACCGGTCATGTGAGGCTGGGGCTCTGGCACGCATCCTGCAGAGCCGCACCTCTCTGTGGACCTGGGCCGTGACCTGGGGTCGGCTCCACGCACGGGGAAGGATCGGGAGGCTGAGGGTGCTTGGAGTCATCGTGGTCTCCTGGTCACTGCCAAGCTGCAGAGGGAGTGAGCACGGCAGTCAATACTGACTTAGCAGAGAATTAACATTCTTGTCAGCAGAGAACGGAGCAGGAATATAATTAAAACTTTGCCCTTGAAATAGCTGATTCATTTGAATTTTATTGCACACATTTGAAAGAGGAAAGAAAATGTGAAGATGTGCAGCGCTGGTTCTGGCTTTGCCTGGGTTGGGCCAGCTGTGGATTCCAATTCTTTTCTTAGCCTTCAGTCTACTGCCATTTATTTAGGGCCTGCTATGCAGTACTGCAGGGCTATCGCAGGGAGAAAGACAGTGTGTGGCCTGCCCAGGGAGACCCTCAGTGGCCATTACTGTGTTTCCTGTTGCTGCTGTAACAGATTACAGAAAACTCTGTGACTCACACAGCGCACAGTTACTGTCTTACAGTTCCGAAGGTCGGAAGCCTGGAATGTGCCTTGTGGAGCTGACAGCAAGGTGTGGGCAGGGTGGTCCTTCTGCAGGCTCTAGGAAAGAACCTTTCTTGCCTGTTCCACCTCCCAGAGGCCACTTCCTTCATCTTTAGAGGCGTGGCCTCCTCGGCCTCTTCTCCTCTCTGGCCCCACTTGGGTCCCTCTTGCAAGGACCCTTGTGATTAGCACCTTGGGCCCACCCTGTTAGCGCAGGGCTCTCTACCGGGCCAAGTCCCTTAGCTTGACACGTTCATGACAGGGCTGTATATTCATCTCACTGCCGGGTGGCTTTATGGTACATACGTGACCGTCCCGAGGGATGACGGGCTCAGGCAGATGTGACCCAGTGGGACGGGAAAAGCCGGTGTGGGAGGAAGGGCAGGCTCTTCTGGCCTTTATCTCCAGAGGGAGGCCACGGAAGGGACCGTGCAGCCTGGCGGTGAGCCATGCAGGTCCAGGGACACCACTGACCCTTCAGGCTGAGAAATTCTCTGCAGTGGGGCTGACCTGTGCAGGGAAGATGCTTGGCAGCCACTTGGTGCCATTAGCATCCCTCCCTCCTACTCCCCAGCGTGACCGGATGTTGTCGGATGTCCCCTGCGGGTGACTTCTAGGGCTGCCTCTTCGAGGTATGTGAACCTTCATCTTCCTATGAGATGAAGTTCTCCAACCTGCATCTTTACCGTATTCAGCAGACCCCCGTTGAACTCTGGGCTACCCTGAGACAAGACAGATGCAGCTGAGGCAGGACTCCCTGCTGTGGCCCTCGACGAGCACTGGACCAGAAGCAGGCTGGGCACAGCAGCCGGCTCTGAGAGCAAGAAAGGAGCTGAGCAGAGTGAGGACAGATAGAGCTCCAGGCCACGACCTTTTACATTAAGCCTGAAATATGAAGCAGTGAACCAGGGGAGGGAATGACTGTGCAAAGGCCCTGAGGCCTTCTGCCCCAGGCCAGGGATGTGTGCAGGCTCCTAGCGCAGGGCCAGGTCAGGATGCTTGGACCCTGCTCTGAGGATGGCAGGGTCATCAAAGGGGTTACAGCTGCTGTAGTTTTCCCCATGAAGAAGTGCACATGGGTTACAACAGTTCCCCTATCCGTGACTTCACTTTCCATAGTTTCGGTTACCCGTGGTCAACCTTGGTCCAGAAACATGAAATGGAAAATTCTAGATTCAACCAACTTTTAAATTTTGTCTATGAAATCCCACACTGTCCTGCCTAGAATGTGAATCATCTCTTCCTGTAGCATATCCACGCTGTCTGTGCCTCCTTCCTGGAAGTCACTTCGAGCCATCTTGGGTTGTTGCAGGACTCGGGGCTCATGTCCAAGGGCAAGAAGAGAAAGAGAAGGAGCCCACGCTCACAAAGCTTTTCCTACAGTGTATTGTTAGGATTGTTCTACTTAATTATCTGTTGTTGTCGCTAATCTCTTACTGTTCGTAAAGTATAAATTATACTTCACTGTAAGTTGGTGTAGGGAAAATCAGAGTATCTGTTGGGCTCAGCACCACCCAGCATGTCATGTTAATGGAAGTGCCTCACGAGTGGTCTTCTGTGTCTGCCTCCTTTCACAGAGCATGATGCTGATTGGATATGTGTCTGCAGACTGCCTCATCCCCACTCTGCCCTAGAGTCTGTCTAACTTTGAGGCTCAGTGGCATTTGCCCCTATTCAACACCCCGGGGCTATTGAAATAGTACAGAAGTCTCTGTAATTGTGTTGCTGTTAAAAGCAAGGGGAGCTGGGTGCAGCGGGTACTTGGGAGGCTGAGGCAGGAGGGTTTCAAGTTTGAGCTTAACCTGGGCATTTAGCAAGACCCTATCTTAAAATTTAGAAAAAAAAACTTTTGAAGGGCTGGACCACAGCTCACTGTAAAGCCCTGGGCTCAATTCCGGTGGCCTACGTGCGTGCATGAGTGAATGAATGCAGGAGGGACCTGAAGTAGTCCAAGAGAGGTCACAGATTTTAAGGCATGTGGGAGGTTTGTATTTCCCTCCAGCTAAAGCGTGCGTAAAACGTACCATGAGAACCTAATGTTGTACCAGGCCAGGTGAATTCCAGGGCTGGGTGCGTCTGGCCCTTTGGGGACTCACCAACTCGGTTTCCTCCTCTGTCAGCTAGAGGCGCACATCCGTCTGTCAAAGTCTGCAGGGAGGCAGCATTTGTCTGGGGTGGCGTGTAGGTCGGGGCTCCGGAGCGTCTAGTGCTTCGGTGCCTTAAAACCCAAACCACACTGCTCTCCCGAGCAACGGGACTCCCCAAGGTGGCCCGGAACTCACGATGATGCGCGGCCGACACGTGGCCCTCGGTCAGGTTCACTAACACAGACCAGCACGCCCTGCTGCTCCGCGAGCCGGGTACTGTCTGCACTTCCCGGCTGACCTCGGGGCAGCTCACAGCCGTGGACAGGGGTGACTCAGCCAAGGTCACACAGCAGGAAGTGGGAGAACAGGCCGCTGTCTGTGCCCCCCAGTGCTGCATGTCGCACCTCTTCTGGGCGGGGCCTTCGCCAAATGTGCTCCCCTTCCTCAGTACTTACAAACACGGTTTTAGCAACAGGGCCGCCTTCCCTTCCCGCCTGCCCTGCCGACTGTAAAAATAGCGCATTCACTGAACGGGAAACGTGTAGAAGTCACGGGCCCCCAGCACCCCGTGCTCTGTGCGTGATCAAGGCCCCGGCCACACGCAAGCATGGTGCCGGCTCCCCGAGTCAGGCCCGCAGTCCTGGCTGGCCCGGCTCGTCCTGCATGTGCGCAGCTCAGCCCGGGCCGCAGGCACGTTCCTCTGCCAGCGCGCTCCTCTCCAGCCCGGCGTTAGCGCAGCAAGCAGAAAATTGGAATCGGCCTTGGCACGGGACGGGAGCGGGCTTTCCTCTGAGTTTATGGCCAGATGTGAGGCCCCCGAGGCTCCAGCTCCAGGGCGGGGACCTGTCAGATGCAGCACCCCAGCTGCGGCCCTGCGACCCACCCACTGCGTGCACACACGCACACACATTCACATGTGCACATAGATACACGTATACACGCGTGTATGCACACATACTCCTACATATACTCATATATACACATACACCCATGCGTTCACACACACCCACACACACCTGCGGCTGATCAGCCGTTCAGCCCTGCTGCAGTCAGAACCGGAACCCCAGGGCAGCCGGAGCACAGTAGAGCTGCCTCTTGGGTCCATCCGTGTCTCTTTGCCGAGGCCGCGTCACTTGCTCACCCCTTCACTCGTTCATGAGCACACTGTGTGTGCCAGGCTGGGCTCCGGCATGGCCTGTGGGCGGTGCTGACCCGGGGCCTTCCTGCAGCATCTGTGTGCTAGGAGACTGGAATCTCAGAAGATGGTGGAGACAGGGACTTGGGGGGACTCCATGGCTGCTCAGATGGCTGCAATAGGTCAGGTGTGGGGGGACCTCTGAGGAGGACACAGCGGCCTCCAGACCCTGGAGGAGAGTGGAGCCACCCACAGAGCGCAGGGAGAAGAGGCTGCAGGCGGGGCGCAAAGGCCCTGTGGAGGAGGAGAGAGGCGGGCCCTTTCGGGAACCAGGGCAGGCTGCGGGCTGGAGGAACCAGGGGAGGCTGCGGGCTGGAGAGGGGCGAGGGCAGAGCAGGCAGGAGGCTGAGGATGGACCACCCACTCCCTCTAGTGAGGGAGGCTTCCTGGGAAGTACCGACACTGAGCTGTCTCGTGCCTGTTGAATCTTTTCCACTCCACAGTTGGAACAAGGGGAAGCCCACAGCAGCGGGGCCTTATCTGAGATGGCTCTGTAGCTGACACCTTTAGTGTCCTGAGCTGCACGTGTGTACATAGACGCATGCGCACATACACATTAATACACACCGAGACACCAAGCACAGAGAAAGGTGTGAAAGGTACACTGGAGGTCACAAATGGTGGTTTTTAATTTTCCTGGGCTTGCACAGTGTTCTTTAAAGTGTGGATTTATTGTTAGCATTGATAAAAACCAGAGACTTTCATAAATTTGGACCGTCCTTTCTTTTTAAAATGATGGTGTCTGACATTTAATGGGCTCTTAACTATGTGCTAAGCATTCACTTATTTGATGAGATTGGTGTTATTGTTCCCATTTTATAGATGAGGATACTGAGACTGATAGAGACTGAGGAACTGGCCCTGGAGTCACACAACTAGTAAGTGGCAGGCAGAACCTGGATTCTAATCCAGACGGTCTGACTTTGAGTTGCTTTTACCTTAAGACTTGCAGCTGAGCAGCCACTGTGGCGCGGATCCAGCATTCTGGTTCCCCACTCAGCCCTCTCTCCCTGTGTGCTCTTGGTGTGCTCCCTGCCTGGCTCCTGGGAGCTTCCGGGTCCCAATCTATATTAGCTATTAAAGTGAGCATTTAGGCAATTCCTAAAAAAGTCCATTTTCAATTAAAAAAAAAAAAGGGCTTGAAATCTGACAGATGTGCCTCAGATCTCCTCTCTGCCACTTCCAGGCTGTGTGACTACGGGCAGGTGACCAGCCTCTCTGAGCCTCTAGGGTCACTGGGGGGCACAGTGAGGGGGGCACCGTGGGCCCCGCCGCCCCCGGCGCAGCAGGCCCTGGCAGCCCTCACAGGCAGCCCAGAGGTCTGGTGGCAGGGAGCCTGGTGGTGGTGATTAAGGGCCCAGGCTCCCTGCCGGCCCGCAGAGCTCAGCCCGTGGCAGGCGGATGTGGCCTCACGGCTCTGTCTCCCTGTCCCTACCAGGCCTTTGTCAAGATGGTCGGCGCCATGCCGCCTTCCTGCAAGCCCACGTGCTGCGGGCCAAGCGGGGCCATGGCGCCTTCCCCCAGGTCCTGCGCGGGTGGCTGGGCTCTGCAGGGCTCCCCTTCTTCGGGAACGTGAGTACCCACCCTGAGGACGGGGCGCCTCTGCTCCTCCTCCCCGACCCTGGGGTGGGGAGAGGGGCACATTCCCTCCTGCAGCAGGAAGCGGTCAGGAGCGGGCCTCGCCCTCCCCACCCTGCGCTTCGGCCTTCATTGCCGTGACTAGCACAGACGTGTCCACCTTGTGCTGAGCACCTGCTGTTTACCAAGTGCATGCTCCGCCTGTGGTTTCCGTGGCGAGCAGAACCGATCCTGCCCTGCTGCCCCGTCCTCACACCCGAGGATGACAAGGACAGTGTCCTCCTCCCTGGGGCACTGAGCAGCCTCGAGCGGACCGGAGGAGCCAGGGAGGCACGGCGCCCGTCCCTCCCACTTATCTGCTCTGTCCAGGGCCTCCTGCCCATGACCCCACAAACAAGAGAAGAGCAGTGTGTCCTTTTTTCTGATGCCAAAACTGAGGCCGGATGAATCCTGCATCTGAGACCTCTTTTGTACCTTTGTTTTATTTCTTTTTTTGGGACAGGGTCTCACTCTAGCCCAGGCTGGCTTTGAACTTGTGATCCTCCCACCTCAGTCTCTTGAGTGCCGGGATTGCAGGTGTGCACACCACATCCAGCTCAACACACAATTTTCCACCTTATTGTCTGTTCTTCCCCGGGTCCAGGGACCTTTTGGTCACCTCAAGACATTTTGGTTGTTGCAGAGGGAGAGAGGGTGCTATTGGCATCTAGTGGGTAGGGTCCAGGGCTGCAGATAAGCACCCCGCGGTGTGCAGGCTGCCCCACCACAGAGAACGATGCTCTGAGTGTCCTTGACAGTCACAGTCTACATCGGGCCATTGTCATGCTTCCGTAGCTGCCCTCTGTGGTGCCGAATTCTCACAGCAGCCTTTCAGGAGGCTACTTGCCATCACCCCGTCTTACAGATGACGAGACCAAGGCTCAGGGAGGATAAGGGACCTGCCAAGGGGACGTAGCCTGGAGTGACCAGGCCGAGTCCTCGCCCTGGACAGAAGTGTCTGCCCTGCTGCCGCCCTGTCCTGCCCTCTGGCAGGGTTTCTTGTAGACCATGGCTTCTGTCCGTCCCTTTTTGTTTCCGTTGTCCCTCCTGCCTGTCCCCCGCACTCGCATGACATTTTATGTTATTACAACAGCTCCCTTACTTGCAGCATCCTGGACCCTGCATTAGGCATTTTCTGTGCCCCGATTCCCATTACTTTCCCAACCATCATGTGCACAGGTTCTCCACTGTCCCCATCTGACAGAGAGGAGCAGCAGTCTGGAAGGTCTCTCAGCTTAGGGCAGAATTTGTCCTCAGTAAACTGGCCACTTGCCAGGCCAGCTGTGAGACGTGGGATGTCCGGCCGGGTACTGCCCTGTTGTCCCAGGGCCCTGGCTCGTGGCTTGGCTCAGCTCTTGTTCTGCACCTGCCTGGGCCAGCAAGAGGCCTCATGTTGTCAGGGCCCAGGAACTCCTGTCGATCCCTCAGAGCCCAAGTAAATGCCCCCTCCTGTGGGTGCCCCCCCGGGATGGCCTCTCTCCAGACAAGCTCCATCTTTTCACCTTCCGATGACTACGAAGTCTGAGCTGCGCTTCATCCTTCTCTCCCTTGAGTTTCAATGACTTCCTGGGGGACCAGGAGCCCAGTCTCTGCCCACTGATGGCTTTTGAGGCACATGACGGGCAAAAGGGCAGAGGACCTTAGCAAAGCCCAGGGCCTGCAGTAGCTGTGCCAAAGCTGAGCCTCCACACTTACACCCCTCCTGTGACCAGCGGCCGGTCTCACCAGGCTGCGCTCATTTTCCCGTGTGCAGAGGTGGACGCTGAGGCTCTAGGGGAGGCCTGTGGGGTGCCTCACTCCTGCTGCAGGACCCCGTGTGTGACTGGGCGTGCTGGGCCTGTGCCCTCATCTCCACTAGATGCTATTGTGCGCTGAGCCTCAGAGGCGCTCCAGACCTACCTGTGGTGACTTGTTCCAGGAAACTTGTCCCACCTCGGGCGGTGAGTCACTCGGCAACCTGTATGTTGATCTTGGCCCCACTAGAGCTTGTCTGGGGAGGTGGAGCAGGTGAATGTGCATGCATGTGTGTGCAGGTCTTGGTGTTTCTAGCACTCTGCCTACATCAGGGCTCATGCCAGAGGGCCTTTCTGGAATTATCCTCATGTCTCCTGTTAGGCCAATTCTGCAGGCACCTCACACCTACTGGACAAAGCAGGTCTGACCACTGTTTCTATCTCAAAGATGAGGAAACTGAGGCACCAAGGGATTGAATTACTACCCACTCCATAAATGGGAGAGCTGGGATTTGAACTTGTGACTTCTAGGAAGCTTTGCTTCCTGCTGGGCCATTTTGTGATCAGTATGACTGTTGGGCCTGCTGCTGGGGAGGTGAAGGTCCATGTGGACCACCGGGAGGTTCTGTTTCTTTCATCCGGACTCCCCCCAAGCCAGGATTTCATGCAACCTCCAGTCAGTCTCCTACTGCGCACTCTAGCAGACATTTCCTCCGTGTGCGGACACTTCTCCTGGCAGCACCACCATCATTCGTGAGGCTGAGGCCTTCAGGGCAGGACCTTCTCCGTCTGCTGCCAGACACACTGCCAGACTGAGCAGGCATGAAGGGTTTCAGGGAGCTTTGATTGCTGCCCTTCCCCCTTTACCCCTGGAGCTATGGTGGGGCCTTTGGGGTGCGTTTCCGCACCACCTGCCTGCTCCACCTGGGACAGGGCAGTGCGGAGGAGGAGAAAGCTGGGCCTTGTTTTTCCTAAGCTTGGCCAGCCCCGTTGCACAGGCGGCCTCCTCTTCTGCTGTCCCTCCTCTCTCCACTTTGCAGCTGACTGAGAGGCCTGAGAGGGTGGGGCGGGCGAGCCGGGTCTCCCCCCCCGCCCAGCACGGGGATCCCCAGCCTGGCTGTGGGACTCCATGTGGGGCTGCCGTGGTGGAGGTGGCCCAGGTACACCAGTCTGCCACCTCAGGAGGCTCTCCTCCTCTGAGCTCAAGCCATCCCCGCTGAGAAAGGTGCGTTCAGTCCCCAGGCCCAGCCAGCCTGGCACTTGGGGCCAAGGGCCTTGGTGCAGCGCCATGCCCATTTCCACACTACAGTGGACACATTTCCACAGCGCCCAAGGCCATGTGTGTGCACTGCACCACACTGAAGGTGTGCTTTGGATTATACTTCCATTATTGATTCTTAGAGTGTGGCAGGCTCTTAACTAAGAGTAGCACCTCTCTTTCCTTGCCGCTGGTCCTCAGCTGTGAGATTTCTGGAAGCTGTGATCGTGGACCGTTTGCGTCACCCCCACAAGCCTCAGAGAGCTTAAGTGCTAGATAGCAATGTGGGCAAGATCCCAAGGGGCCTTCAGGTGCTAGAAACTCCTTCAGATTTGATGCACGACATTGAGGCCCTACACTGAAGCAATGGGATCAAAAAGGAAGCGAAGAGAACTATAGAATTCTCAGAAGGAGATTCCAGCATGGAGTTCGCAGGTACTGGAGGTGTGCGAAGCCAGCTTTGAGTAAGGAACCGAGTGGCCAAGAAGACTCGGCCCGGAGTTCCGCGAGGCCTGCCAGTGCACAGAGCAGCAGGAGGCCCAGCGTGGTGGCCTGGTGCAGGGGGGAGATGGGTCAGGGACAGGCCAGGCCAGATTGTGTGGGGCCCAAGGACTTGCAGAGGGCTGGACACTGTGGAGGGCCCTGGGCAGCCACGAAAAGGGCTGTGGGTTGCATTTGCTCCGCATGGTGAATCACCGAGCTCAGGCGGCATTCAGGGTCGGTGCCGTCTTGTTGAAACTTGAACTGGGGTGCTGAGCAGGGCACGGGGTGCCCTCCAAGCCAAAGGGTTCCATTATTAGGAGTCATCTTCCCAGGAAACAGCCCCTGCTGGGCCCTGAGCTCCTGGGAATCCTTGCTTTGGGGTTTCTGGCCCTCGTCCAGGCAGAGGGAAGAGGCCTCTGGTGGGGCTCAGGGTTCCTGGACAAGTGCTCGCTCCAGACCCGCCTGAAGAGGGCCCGCAGCTCAGGGCCTGTACCCAAGGTCCTCATCTGGAGAGGTTTCTGGCCCATGCGGAAGGGAAAGCGTGAGTCGGGGCTGAGCCAGGTGGCCTCGGGCCTCGGAACTGCCTGGGAGGCCACAGCAGGTGCCCTTGGCTTGGGCCTGGTCCCAGCCCACGGCCTGGCCCTGCCCTTGGCGCGTGTGCCCAGAGGCGCAGGGCAGCCTCACCAATTTGTTGTAAACCACTGTTTGTTTTCTGCCAAGCCAAAACAGCTTGTTCACGAGGTGTCATTTTGATTAATTTTTCCAACAGAGAGGAATGTGGTGCTTTCCAAGGAAGGCTCTTTGGCTAACAGCAAAACCAACTGGGACTGGCTGGCTGGTGCGGTCTCCTGCACAGAGCCAGGCTGCTGGGTGATGGCGGCCTGGCCCGGACTTGGGCCCACCCGGCCCACCTGTCGGTCTCCACCCATGGCAGGGCCAGGCAAGGCCATGGTGGCTCGGGCCTGCCCAGAAGGAAAGCGCTCAGGGGAAGTGTGGCTTTGCCCCAGCAGAGGGGGCCCGGCCTTGCCCACTGGTGCCCACAGCCGCCTGGTGACAGAGCTATGGAAACGGGCTGTGTGTGGCTAGACTTTCCTGTCTGGGGAAGGAAGCTGGACTTATCTGGAGTCAGCAGCTGATCTTCCTAATGTGAAATGTGAAGAATGATCTATCAGACCCGTGGTCGTGCCACTGTGTCCCCAGCTCTGTACTTCGGGTGGACACCCTGCCTCCCTCAGTTTACCCCATTGGAAGCCCTGAGACAGGAGAGTCCAGAGGGGCACCTTCTCCACTTCTTTGCATCTGCCCAGCAGGATTTCTTTGGCTCTTAGCAGCAGCCCAACAGCCAATAATTTTATTGAGAGGCTACTATATAGGAAGGGCTTACAAGGAAGGAAACCAAGGCCTTTTTACTTGCCCAGGGTCACATAGCACAAATGACAGAACCAAGATTTGCCCTAGCTTTGACCTTGTTGGGCGTGTCTCTCCCTCTCTCTGTCATCTTCCCCTGGGCAGGAACCACAGCCTCAGTGCCCAGGATTGTAGACTGGAGATCTGTCCCAAAGATACATGGTCCTTGGCCAGCTTAGTATATAGTGTCTTTAATTCGAGTTAGTTGACAGCGTTTAAGGAAGCAGATTTCATGTAAGAACCTGTACTCTGGCTTTTGTTGAAAAAGAGAGGTCTGGATGGGTCCCTGGGCATCCCCAGCAAGATACTTTCTGGTCCACATTCATTCTCAGGAGCTGCCTGTGAGCTGTGAGCTGCCTGCCCTGGCTGAGCACATAGTAGGTGTGCAGTAATATCTCTGGGTATTTTGAAGGCTTCTGTGGCCTTTGCTGGCCTCCCAGACTCCTCTGGAGGTGTCGCCAGGCAGCAGAGAGCTGGGAGAGGGTTTTGTGGGTTGGAATGGAGGCGGTGGAGGCCTTGGAGGCCTTGGGCAGAGCTGTCCTGCTCAGGCTGGCCTGTAGGAGTCGTTGGTGCCAGGTCTGGTGTCCCTCCCCTCCCTTCCCCCACTGCTCCCTTCGCCTCCCTCCCCACCCACCCACCCAAGGAGGGAGGTTTTGCCTCCTGGGGGCACCTCCCCTCTCCCCCTGCAGGGTCTGCCTGGAGGGGTGACTGCGGGAGGAGCCTGGCTGGGCTTTATTTGTTGGTAGAGGCTGGTGGAGCTGGAGCAAGGCACCGACACAAAGGCGAGGCAAGGTTCTGAGGCACCTCCTCCCAGCCCTGAACCAGCTCCTTCTCCTTCTGCCCCAGCAGCCCTTGCGGTAAAAGTGCAACCCGAGCAGATGGCAAATATTAACGCCACAATGGAGGGCCGAGGCCCCCACTTCCCCAGCCCTCCACCACAGAGGCTTAAAGTGAGTTGCAGGATCCTGCACAGGACGGGTTTGCTTCATCTGAGACATCTGGGGGCAGGCGCACAGGGGCGGGACAGGGCTCCTGGCAGCCTGGTTTGGGAGCCAGATCGGGTTTTGTAAGTATTGCATTCTTGTTGAGATTTTGAGAGAGAGAGAGTAGGAAGCTCCCGACAACAAGCTGTTTGTTGAAGGCTGCTTGGCAGCACCCAGCTTCTCCCTGGTTGGTGGGACACTCAGTGTCATCCTTCTCCCAGACATCTGGGGCTGCTTCCTTCTGGGTGATGGGGCCGTCCTGAGCCCTGTGGGGTGAGGGGCTGCACCCCTGGCCTCTGCTCCCTGGGTGCTGAAGCACCTCCTCAAGTTGTGACAACCAGAGAGGTGGTCAGAAATGGCCAGATGTCTCCTGGAGGCAACCTGCCTTGGGCTGGAAACCCCTGGCCCAGATGAGGCTATCCGTGTTGCGTGAAGGTACCTGGGGACTCATCCTAGTTCCCACTTAGTTTTTATGTGTTTCCTGTAGATACAGAGACTATCCAGAATGATGTTTCGCATATCACAAAAGTGTAACTTCTGGAGCCCGGAGACCTGAGTTTGTATCTTGGCCATGGCACTTGGCGCTCTGGGCCTGGGGCGGGGTCTGGGCTTCCCCTTTTCGAGGGGTCAGGCTAAGGACTGGAATGTGCAAGATTTACCCGTTTCTGGTTTGGATCCAAAACGTCCCCCAAAGGCTCACGTGTTCAGAGGTGTGGCTTTCAGAGGGTGATTAGACCACGAGGGTGCTAGGTTCCTCGGTGGATTGACCTACTGGTGGGTTCATAATTTGGTGGTATTGTTGGGAGGTAACAGAGACCCAGCAGGTGGGGCCTAGTAGGAGGGAGAAGATCACAGAGGTGTGACTTTGGGGACTCTATCTTGTCCCTGGCCCCTCAATCTCTAGCTTCCCCTCCTTCTCCCCTTCCAGCTGCTGTGAAGTGAGCAGCTTTGCTCCACCACACCCTCCCGCCATGATGTTTCGGCCTCACCGTTGCCTAAGGCAGTGGAACCAGGCCGCGAAGGACTGAACCCCTGCAGCTGTGAGCCAAAACCTTCCTTCCCTTAAGTGGTGTATCTCGGTGTTGGTCACGGTGACAGAAAGCCACCTTATGACCATTTAGTGGACAGACTCCTTTCAAGCGCCTGCCCTGATGTGAGCGCTGTTCTAGGTGCTGAGGCCCAGAGATGGGACAGGAACAGCCTGGTTCATCGCAGCTTGATTGGCTCCAGGTCACTCCCATTCCTGTGTCGAGATGGCCACCGATCATCAGCTCCCGAAAGGTGACTGAGGCAGCGTGAGGTGGAGCCACCCACCCGCAGCTGGGGGAGGAGAGAGGAGGTGCCCAGGTGTCCCTGGGGGTCCCCTTATGGCACTTGGCACATTAAGGATCGGCTCCCTGGTGAGGGACTGATTATGCTGTCCCACATCCGGCCCCCAGGTGGGCCGCTACCTGACGCCTGAGGCCGAGTTCCCAGACGCCCACCTCCCTGAACTTCAGCACAACGTGAGGCCGCCCCAGCCCACCACCAGTGGGGCTGTTAGGGCAGCTCCCCACCCTGGAGCTACCATCCCGCCTAGACCTGCCCCTCCCCTGCCACTCTGGCCGGCACCACAGACAGCCTGGCTGCCATGGTGGCTCGGGGCCTGGGCCCTCAGCAGCGACCTGATCCAAGGACGTGACCTGAGGATGCTGGGCTGGGAGGGGACAGGCCAGCATCAGGCACATGCCCCTCAGGTCCCCCCTTCCACTTCGTGCCCACTGTGGCTACTGGAGCTGTCTGCCTCTCTGACTCTGCCAGTCCCTGTTTCCTACTGTCTCTGGTCCCGTGTCTGTCTCTGTCACCAAGTCTCTGCCTTGATCCGTCTCTCACGTCCTGTGTCTGCTCTGCTGCATCTCTCTCTGGGTCCCATGTACACCTCTTCCTGTGTTTGTCTCTCTCTGCCTGTCTCCGTCCCATGTCATATGCAATCCTTGTGTCACACACACAATCACAAGCCCTCCCTGTGTCCACCATATCTGCGCCATCCCCCCACGTCTCTCTGGCTCCTCTCGATGGGGCCTGAGTGCCGCCCTCCGTGGTGTGTGTGGTGTGTGGGCACCTGCCGCTTCTCCTGGGTGTCCCCGTCGGGACCGAGGGTCCCGTGGGGTCCTGGTGTGTAAGGAGCACTTGGTGCCTGGGGACTGTTAGTAACAGCAGCTGTGGATTTGGCCACCAAGGATGGACGCAGGTCTCAGGAAGCTGGTATGTTAAAGATTGAGGCAGTCCCTTGCAGTTGTGATTTCTATATGTTTTGAAGTGGAATGCATTTAATACTAAAAACACAATGTTACAAAACTGTACACTTGGGCTGTTTAGAAGCTAATGATGGTGTTTAATGAATCTGAATCCAGGGGGCTGTAAGAATAATGAAATTAGCCAGGACTCACTCAGTACTGTTTTCTAAGTACTTTGCAGTTAATGAGCTTTACACCCAATAAGGAGGGAACTAGTGTCAGTCCTGACTTCCAGATGAGAAAACAGACAAGTTGGTGACTTGGCCGAAGTCGCACAGCCAGAAAGGGAGCAGCTGCCGTCCGAGGGCTCGGCAGTCTGGCGGCGATGCGGTTCGTTGCGCGAGATGAAAGGACTCTGGCTGTCCATGCTGGCGGCCCTGTCTGGGGCTTTTGAGGGGGTGTCGGAGTGTGAATCCGAGGTCAGCAGTGACCCTCACCGGCCGGGCCGGCCAGCACTTCCGCCCTCATTCCCAAGATCCACGTGGGAGGGAACAGGCAGATGGCGGGAAGCCCCAAATGGTTAACCTGCACCCCAGACCTTTGTTGCTGGTTCTATCGAGACAGCCGTGGTGGGGGGCGGGAGGGGCAGATTGGTGTGGCCCCAGAGTATTGTAGAGACTTCTTTCCCCTGCATCCTGGGCCCCTGAGCCCACAGTCCACCCCCTTGGCATTGCCGCCCTGCCCACCCCTCCCCCCACATTCTTCTTTTATGCCTCTGGGGCTGCCCCGCCCCCAGCCGCCACGTGTGCAGCCCCAGCCCCTCACCTCTGCTGGCCCCTGGCCAGGCTTAACTCCTGCGATGCCAGATCCTCTCCTCTCTCTTCAGTCATTCGTTCATTCAAGTTCTAGTTAATACTTACTTGTCTTAGAACCAGATCCCTAAAGCCAGGTACTACTTCGGACTCTTGGGACACAGGAGATGTGGTTCCTGCCTCAGGCTGCTGAGCACCCCGTGTGACACACGCCGCCGTGCGGAGGGGAGAGATGACCCTAGAGTCCGGTGGCGAAGAGGTGTGTCGGGGCAGAGGAGGTGGCCAGGGAGGGCTGGAGCGCAGATGTGAAGGAGGAGAGGAAGGGCTCAGGCTGCAAAAGGAGCAGGTCACGGCCAGTGTTGAGGACCCTGCAGGATCTGGAGATGTGACCCACCCTGCATCTTAGATGGCTGTGGCCACATGTGGAGGGTAGACAATGGCTGTGCGTGGTGCGGCCTGGAGGCTGGAGGTGCTGGGCGGATCCAGGGGAGATGCTGAAGGGCCGGGTGCAGGTGCGAGCGGCTCTGGGTACGTGTGCACATGCTTGGCTGACATTTGTATTGAGATAATTATAGATTGCATGCAGTTATGGGAAATTATACAGGGGCTGGGGGTGCAGCTCAGCAGTGGGGTGGTTACCTAGTGTTCATGGGACACCAGTTTCGATCCCCTAGTAGCTCAAAGAGAAACAACCCAGAGAATCACTGCGCACTTGACCTGGTTCTCCTGGCACCGGTAGCAGCATGTGAGGCCGCGGTGCAGCGCAGCAGCCGGGTTTCGACATTGGTTCACGCCATCAGTCTCGTTCTGGTCTTCCTGGTTTCCCTTGCGCTCATTCGTGGGTGCCTCCAGCCCTGCAGTCCCCTTCGAGTGCCCCCCTGTGGCTCCCCCTCTCTGGGGAGCCCTGTTTTATGCCCTGTATTTGATTTGATTTGGTTCGTACCCCCAACTCCCCAGTCAAATGCCAGATGACCCTGGTGCTGGCTCCCAAGACTCCTACATCGTCCTGTTAGAAATACTTCACCTTCCTTCCTGCTCCTTTCCGTCACCCCCTGGCAACCACTCTTTTGCCCTCTATTTCTAAAATTTTGCCATTTCAAAACTGTTCTATAAATGGAATCATATAGTCTGTAACCTTTTGGGATTGGCTTTTCTTGCTCAGCTTTACTCCCTGGAGATTGATCCAAGCTGCCGTGTGAATCGAGAATCTGTCTGCAGGTAGAGCCAGTGGGGCTTGCAGGCAGCAGGAGCCTGAGGGTGGAGTGCAGGGCTGGGGACATCCAGCCTCAGCCTCGGTCAGCGGTCACCATGGGGGTGGGTGGGGAGGAGGGGAGCAGATGGCATTGGAGGTCAGAGGGCTTGCCGACTAATTAGGTATCTGCTGCCCCCACCACCCAGGTAGTACCTGAGATGGACAGGTGGAGCCTCAGAGTGTCGTGGGCTGACCGCCTGAAGGGGGAACTGGCCCAAGATCTTTCCCCCATCTTCTCTCCTTGCAGCCATGGAGGGTTGGCGCTGTGTTGAAGCCAAGGGCTGGGCCCTGGGGTGTGGGTGTTCTGTGGACGAAACTCAGGGCCCCACTTGTACTAAGCTCCTATACCCCCAGCCCCGGAAGGGATGTTTAGATCCAGGGTTTCCAGAGTCAAGAAAGAAACGAGAAGCAAGATGGAGTCTGCCTCACAGACTGTCCTGTCTCCTGAGAATCCCACCACTCTGACAGAGGGACGGGTTGGCAGGCGGTGGCAGTGGTTCTGTTGTGTGTCCTTGTAGAGCCCAGTGAGTTGGGCTTCAGCAGCCTGGACTCTTGGAATGAGTCGCACGGTCTTCTCACTCCCTGATCCAGGCCCCGTCTGCCCACTTTCTTGTCCCCCTCTGGCCCACTCTTCCATCTGCTTTTCTCTGTCTTACTGCCTCAGCTTCTCTTCTTATCCCTCCATTCCCATTCTTCCATCTCTCTCTCCTGTCTCCCCTTGTGCTTTCTATTTCCTTGTCTCTAAATCATCCCTTCTCTTATTTTTGGCCCCCCTCTTGTTTTCTCTTTCTGCTTTTGTCCTACCTCCCATGTTTCCTCATGATTCTCTGGAGATACCTCTCTCTTTCTCTCTTTCACCATTTCTCTCACCCTCTTTTCCTTTTTCTCCCTCTCAAATGTGACTCTCCAGACCTTGAAAAAAGCCTTTTTGCTCTTGGGCCAGGATGGGTAAATGTCTTGACCAGACAAGGGCAGCAGAGGGTGCCCAG
>PVJO010016980.1:0-40486 GCA_004026905.1 Hystrix cristata | reverse complement strand
CCCTACCCCATAAAAACCCCACACTCCTGTGGTTCGGGGCCATTACTTCTGCCTCCTAGGTGTGAGGGGTATGTACTGGCCCAGAGCTCTGTTTAAACAATAGCTTGTTGCTTTTGCATCGAATCTGGTCTCTTGTCGTTCTTGAGCGCCGCTCTCCCTTGTCCCGGGTAAGTTGGGGAAGGTTTCAGCCTTAACACATACATCAGGGAGTAGGAAACTTAGCTCGTGCTCGGCTTCCTGATCTCCCCAGGATAGGTTCTTGTGGGCTATTCCCCCCCACCTCCTGGTACCCTTTGGCCCTACCAAGCTTCCCTGTCTCCAACTCTTCCTAGCACTTATTGTTTCCCTCTGACCTCATTGGGAGCCTGAGTGGAGTAAATGGAAGGTCGGGTTGAGTGTTTGCCCTGCTGCGTCTTGGGACAAAGCACCATGGTAGTGAGATAGGAGATAGGGCGGCTTAGACTGGATGGGAGGAGAGGTGTGGTGGGATCCCAGACTCCACGCAAGGCCACCTCTCCAGACTGTGTATAAGAGGATCTCGCCGGTTCCCATGAGATGCGGATGACATATAAGGACACAGCCGGGAGAAGCCTGCTATAATGTCTCTTTCACGGCACCCTGCCTTGTGTCTTCCAAACCAGGGGTACTTTTATTTTTGCTTTTCTCTTTTCCTCTCTTGTTTGGCCCGAACTTGCTCTGCAGAGCCAGTTTCTCCCTCACTCTCACTTTTCAAATAAACTTTTGCCACCGTTTTTGGCTTGTCTCATTCAATTCTTTGTTCAAGGCAAGAAGGACCTGAAATACATTTAATCAGTAAGTCATTCTAAAAGGAACTACCTGATAACAGTAGTGTTCCCATCCTGAGTTGGCAGTGACATATCATGTTCAATAGATGACTACACAGGAGTATCCTACCACTCAGCATCATCCAGGTACCTCAACTAGTGTGCCCCCAAATGGTGGCTGCAATACACTTGGAGGTAGCCCATTCATTGTTGAGTTGGGGCTGTAGGCTGGTGGGAAGGGAAAATGCCAAGCTTGCTTTTCAGACCCCAGGTGGGGCACATGACATCATCTAGAGGCCAGCAAGAAGGAGAACCTGGCAACTATCAGGCTCAAACAAGAGCATGCATGCCCCATCTCCCAGGACAGGGTGCTCGGGTGCCCGTGAGCATCTGCACTTGTTCCTAGAGTGTCCCATGCAAAGGGAGCATCCTGTACCTAGGGAGACCCTTTCTTCCCCCTTCCAACCTTCTTGAATCTGCTTTGTGTTAGTCTCTTCTGCCAGCTCCAGGCGGTCTCTAGGACAAGTTACAAAATACAAAATGTGTAGTTTCAGTTATTCCACACAGGAGTTAAATGTTCTCACATTTGCTTTTAAAACTAATGATGTACAATATAAAGATGCAGGGTAAAATTCATACTAATAACTTAAAAATTGAATTTTTCTTAGAATAACATCAAATGGCAAATAAAAACATGACATGTTGACAGAGTGAGAAGCCATGGAAGAAAAGGCAAATCTTCATATTTTAATAACTTTAAAGCACATTATTGTTTTATGAACAAGTGACCTCACATTTTCATATTAAACAAATTATGTCATCAGTCTTAGAACTATATTATATATATTTTAAGTCATGAGATAATACTGATATTTTCCATTCTATTTAACACTACAGGGTTTTCCCAAACATTTACTTTTTTACATCACTTTTTTCTTACACCAAACCCTTTGGTTCCTAGTATCTCTAACATAGTTATTTATGTGTATTGTCTTTGATATGTACATACACAAACACAATTTTCACATTTTTAATACCAATGTTTACTACTAACAAAACTACCAGATGATGTTTAAAGTTTCTTTTTTTGACTTCAGTACAGTTGGAACACTACCAACAAATTATTTGAAATAATTCTTTCTGTGTGATTCTGTTACCTTCAATATCCAGTTAGATTCATTTATTCATTTTCTGTTTTAGTGTTTGGTTTGTCTTTTTAATTTAATTTTGTTCTTAGGATGCTAAACATTTATATATTTCATAAGTTAAGACTGTATAAAAAGGTGTATTCAGAAGTCTCCAAGTGTTATCCTCTCTTTCTTAGCCATCGTCCCTCCAATAGAAATGGTAGCTAACCATTTCTATTAGTTTCTGGTTATTCTTTCAGTATTTGTTGGAGAAAAAATTAGCACCTACATATTTTTATTTCCTTCCTTTAATATCCAAAAAATAAAAAGCTATATACATGCTTTGTATCTTTTTTCAGCAAAATAGCCTCCACATCAGTACATAGATAACCTCTCATTCTTGTTAATACCTGATTAGTACTTCATTATGAGGCCATAAACTAGTTTATTCAATAAGCCCTTTGTTAATGGCCATTTCAGATATTTCCAGTATTTATTATTTAAAGAATGCCACAATAAATAATTTCATATAGTCATTATTTCATAATTATGGAACCACACCTTCAGGATAAATTCCTATGTGCGGGATTGCTGAATCAAACAATACATATAATTCTGTTACTGCCTAATTCCTCTCATCAAGAATTATACCATGTTGGGGCTAGGGATTTAGCTCAGTGATTAGAGTGCTTGCCTTGCAAGCACAAGGGCCTGAGTTCGATCCCCAGCACCACCAAAAAAAAAAAATAATAAAATAAAATAAAATAAAATTTGGGCTGGGGATTTAGCTCAGTGATTAGAGTGCTTGCCTTGCAAGCACAAGGGCCTGAGTTCGATCCCCGGCACCACAAAAAACAAAAACAAACAAAGAATGATACCATGTTATGCTCCCACCTGCTAAGTATGAAATGTTCGTTTCTCCACAGATCTGTCAACAGGCAAACTTTGGGATTTTTTTTTTTTTTTGAGATAGGGTCTCACTGTGTAGTTCAGTTTAAACTGACCTTGAACTCACTAGGTAGCCCGGGCTGTCCTTGAACTCATGGTGATCCTCCTGCTTCAGCTTCCTGAGTGCTGGGATTATAGGTGGGCACCACCACACCAGGCAAGCTGGGATTTTAGTCAATCTGATTTGCATAAAATGGTTACAATGCAGTTTTAACTAACTTTTATATTATTGTGAGTGAAAATAAGCAAATTTTCATATGTTTGTTTACATTTCTCTGTACCTTTTCCTCATTTTTTTCTATCAAGGCTTGAATCCTTTTTTGTTGCTGTTAAAATCTCTCTTTTGATTGGGGGGGTGACCTTGTCTGTCACAAAGATGTGAAATATTTTCTACAAGAGTGCCATTTACATCTTATTATGATTATGTTTTTAATGGAGATAAACTTACTAATCTTTTATTGATTGATTCTGAATGTTGAAACAGTTTGAAAAGCTTTCCCTACTCTCATATAAAAAGAAATACAAGGAATGGCCAGTTTGGGCCAAGACGGAGTGCCCCATTCATGCAAGGTCCTTTTCCAAGGAAACCCTGGACATAACACAGCAAATAAGCACAGGGAGACTCTGAAACAGTACAAGAAGTCAGACTTCCCAGAGTGCTTGGGCTTGAGGAACAATGCACCAGGATTTCCCTGGGTTTTGGTTTGTCTCCTTGATTTTGCAGGCACTGCAGAATCCTCCACCCAAGAACTGCCAACAAGCACAGATTATAAAACAAATAAAACTCCAAGAACAGCCTGACAGCTTTAGTCAAATGAGCAGGAAAGGACGGCATAACAACAGAAAACTTCTTTGGCAAGTCCCACCCTGCTCCAACCAACTACCAAGAGAAAATCTGCACCCCTTCCCCCATGGGACTTTCCACCCAGTGCTCTGATTCCCTTGGTAAGGTTATGGTAAGGCTGGACAGAGAGCTGAACATCTATTCCCGTTCAAACAGACATAGGCAGTTCTTTGATTCCCACACGGAGTAACAGCAGTGGGATCCAATGGTGAGCTGAGCCTCTATCCCCACCAGACAGTAATGAGACTTATGGAGGCTGAGAGAAATGGGGCCAGTCCATATCCTGACCTCCCTCCCTCCCAAGAGTTAGCAGGTTAAAATGGGGAGGGGGTAGCTAAGTATCTACCCAAACCTAGCATCAAGAAGACTGAACGAAGTCATGCCAGTCAGATCTATGCAGCACTGTACTGTCCATTCCCCTGGTGTCTGTCCTCAGCAGGATTTCTTGGTCACTGTCTTTGTCGCTTAGACAAAATACCAACACCCACAATTTAAAAGAGGAGAGGCTCATGTGGATCACAGTTTTCAGAGGATTCAGTCCATAGTCGGCTTACTCCAACGGTGTGGTGGAAGAGTCTGGCAGGGGATGGCTGCTCACACAGCATCCAAGAAGCAGGGACAGTGGGAAGAACTGGGAGGGGGAGATCCTGTAGATCTCGTTCCCAAAGACCTGCCTTTAATTAGGCCTCACCTCCTAACAATACACTCAGCTACGTAACTCATTAGTGGATGAACCCACTGATAGGTATAGTGCCCCCATGATCCAATCACCTTCCACAAGTCCCAGCTCTGAATACATGAGGCTTTAAGGGGACACTCTAGAGCTGAACCATAACAAAGGCCCCGTATGGAACCCATCCCCCACACTGACCCAACAACAGCACTGGATAAGGTGATGTGAAACAGGGTACTCTTTTTCCCACCTTCTCCTGGGATCAGCAGGTCCCAGGAAAGAGCTGAGCCCGCAACTCCTCCCAACATTGAGGTAGCCAAAAGGGGTAATGTGAGGTGGGTTGATCCAACCTTCGCATCCTCCCTTAATATCAGTGGGGCTCAGTTAAGAGATGAGCCTCCATCCACACCAGAGATCAACAAGGCAGAAGGGGATCAGAGGTAGGGTTGTTTTCCCTCCGTTGGCATCTGCGGGCCCAGCACAAAGCTGAGGGACTGGCTCCACTCTGCAGCAAAAGCCCCTTGCTGCTCTCAGTAAAGACCAGTGGGGGGATGAGCTTGTACTTCCATGTGGAAGTAGCATGGTGGTGTGAGTCAGTGCCCTATTTTTTGTGTCGATGGGGCCAACAGGAAGCTAGACTTGTTACAGTCGAATGGGTCAAAAATAGTCTAGGATCTTGTGTACAGCGAGGAAAGAATTGCCAGGCGTACACTCCGTAGTAGGTAGTAAGTAGCTACATTTATTGGAGATCACCAGGAAGGTAGTAGCAGGGACAAGGGAAAGGGAAAAGGAAAAGGGCAGAAAGGGCAAAAGAGAGCAAAAAGGAGCAAAAAGGAGCATGCACTAACTCAGGCTCTTTGAATTTAAAGGGCAGCCACCTCTGACTTTTAGGTACCTCCTATTGAATCTCTCACTGGCGCCAGCGTTCTGCCACTTAGCGCAGTGCAATCACTTGGGCTTTTGTTATTTTATTTTGTACCACTTTTAAGAAAATGGAAGCATACGTAACCATTAAGGTGATGTTTATGGCTGAATTTTGGGGAAGGGAGTAACTCATTCAGCACCTTTGTTTCTAACTGTACTAGACTTGCACTCCATGCATATAAAATATAGGTGCAGCTGGGGAAAAAGGCTGACTGATATCCACAGAACAGGTCATCATATCTACTTGCTTATTAAAATTCTCTACTGAGGTGACACTTTGATGAGCATCGACATGGAATACAAATATCTT
Organism: Hystrix cristata; assembly: GCA_004026905.1. Classification (NCBI taxonomy): domain Eukaryota; kingdom Metazoa; phylum Chordata; class Mammalia; order Rodentia; family Hystricidae; genus Hystrix; species Hystrix cristata. Next base: position 34,875 of record PVJO010016980.1, on the reverse strand, counting down.
CATGCCTTTTGCCCACTGAGAATGGTTTATAGGCACACATTGAGCAGGAAAGAGGGAAGGGAACTTGAACTCAACAATCCAAGCAGGTTTATTGCTAAACCTGAGAGGGACCTCTCTGTGCGAGTAGAGCAGAGAGGGTGTCTCTTACAGGCTAAGAGGTTTTTTAAAATTTTTTTATTTTTTATTTTTACCAAGAACATGTATTGGTACATTGTATACATAATGATCACAATCAACATGGTTATTTTGTACCTGTACATGATACATCTTGGTTTCTCCCCCTCTTCCCTCCCGCTCTTCCCCTCCCCTCCCTTCCATTCACCCACCCCTCCCTATTTGCAACAAGTTTATTTACACTTTTCCATTTTTTTTCCCTTTCATCTTACTTTTCTTTTAACCTTCTTCTATATTCCCCTTTTCCCTATCTAGTTCTCCTCTAAGAGGCTTTTTTTTAATAGCATTTTTGGTGGGTTTTGAGGAGATGGGTCAGAGAAACAATAGGCTGATGTGTCCTCTGTGTCCTCTGTAACTTGCTGACATGTCCTCAGGGGACTGCTCATGACTTGCTGACGTGCCCTCTGTGACCTAAGTAAAATGAGGAGTACTAGAAGGAAAGAAGGGGAAAAGCAGAAAGGCAACAGGGGAGAGAGGGGAATGGGAAAATATGGAAAATGATGAATGAACCTGCTGTAAATAGGGAGGGAGGGTGCAGGGGGGGGAAGAGGGGGGAGAACCAAGATACATTATGTATAGGTACAGAATTAATGTAATGAATGTGACCATTGTATGTAGAATGTACCAATACATGTTCTTGGTTTAAAATAAAATGAGACCTACATTTCTCTAAAATGGTGGCTGGGCTCATTCAAACTGTCAGCATCCCCGTCTGGGCTGTATCACACTTCTTCTCCAAAGTCTTTGTTACCAACTTTCCAATCATATTTCTCCCTAGTAGCCATCTAGCCAGAATATTGGGTATACCCCACGAATTGGTTATAATCACATGTCTAGTCATTTTTTTTCTTCCCAAGCAAAGTACAAAGCCAGGTGCGTTGCTCAAAGTTCTGCCCACTGGGATGATTTCCCTTCACCAATTTTCTTCAGGGCTGTGCCAGAGTGGGTCTATAGTGCTTTAGGTGTTCACACGTACGTTCATATGAAAACTTATACACTAAGTCCCTGACTTACAAATGAGTTCCCTTCTGGGAGACGCTTCATAAGGCAGATTTGTTTGTGAGTCTGACAAAGTGAGTCTTATACACCTTTGACACAAATATACATGTAAAGCATAAAAAACCAAACACGCACATACACATGCACACACATGCACACACATACAATACTATAAATATTTTTACTTTTACAGTTACCTTCACATGGTAGTACAGTATAGTACAACAGATGGCATCTAGGGGATTGCATGGGGTGAACTGACAAGAAGAGTGTTACTGACCAGAGGAGGGAGGGAAGGGTGGAGTTATCTATGATGAGAAAAAAAAGCTAGTGTTCAGACATCACCAGATCATTTTTTTGAAGAGGGTAGACAGAATTGAAGCCATCAAAAAAAATCTGTGTCATCAATATCAGGTGCGAGTGAAATTCCATCTTGCCCTCCACCTCCTATTGCTGACGATCCTTCAGCTCCACCATCTTCCACCTACCCTCCCTCTTCCAGTTTATAACTATCACACTGTACTGTAAGCACACAGCTGCACAGCTGTGATAATGTCTGGCAGACACACGTGCTACTTCCACAATTTGTTCGCATCTATGAAGCCTCATAACATGACAACCATTCATATCTGTGAATGTTTGCGACTCGAATGTTCATAAATCAGGGACTTACTGTATGTAGATGTTCATATAAGCTTTACTAATAATGGCCCTAATAGGTGAATAGTTCAAATAAACAGGTAGATTCATGCCCGTGGAGTACCACTTAGCAACAAAAAGTAACAAACTATCGATAAAGCAACGACATGAATGGGTTTCCATGCTGAGAATTAACTGGGTCTCCATGAATGGGAATTAAACTGCGTGAAAAAAGCCAATTCCCAAATGTCACATAGTGCATTTTAAAAATTTATAAAACAATGCCGAAATGCTAAATTACAGAAACAGAGAACAGATTAGCAGTTGCCAGAGGTTAGGGATGGGGGCTACAGGGGAAAAGGAAGATGGTTTGGTTGGTTGTAAAAGAACAACAAGCAGGATCAGTGGTGATGAGCTGTTCTGTATCTTAACTGTATCAATGTCAGTATTTGTGGCTGTCATATCGTACTGTCGGTTTGTGTTCATCCACTCAGGCTGTTACAACAAAATACCATAAACTAAGTGAAGGAATAGACATTTATTTCTCATGGTTCTAGAGGTGAGAAGATTAAGGTGCCAGCAGATTCTGTTCTTAGTGAGGATTCTTTTCGTGGTTTGGAGACTGACACATTCTCACTGTGTCCTGGTGAACAGAAAAGGAACTCTGAGCTCTTCATTTTCTGTGAAGACGCTAATCCCATCATGGTGAGCTCACCCTCATTACCTCATCTAAGCCTAATGATTTCCTAAAAGAGCAATCTCCAAATACCATCCCATTGGGGGTTAGGGCTTCAACATATGATTTCGAGGGGCACAAATGTTCAGTCCATAGTAGGTTTTTAATTATCATTTTACTGATACATACATAATATGGAGTTTAGCATTATGACTATGTTTAAGTATATATTTCAGTGCCATTAACTGTATTCATAATGTTGGGTAACCATCACCACTACTGATTTCTAAAACTTTTCCATCACTCAAAACAAAAGCTCTATAACCATTAAGTATATTTCCCCAACGCAGGGTGACATGGCAGAGGGACATGGCAGAAGAGGGCTGCTCATAGCATGGAAGACAGGAAGCAAAGGCAGATCAAGGGAGCAGAGAGAGAGATATACCCTTCCAGGCCACGCCTCCAGTGACCTACTTCCTCTCCTGACTAGGCTTCACCTCCCAACATCACATTTAGCTATAAACTTATCAGTGGACTAATCCACTGATGAGTATCATGCCCCCATGATCCAATCACCTCTCAAAAGCCCCACCTATGAGCAGATGAGGCTTTGGGGGGACCATCTAGATATAAACCATAACAACACAATACTTTATATAGAAGACCCCAAAAATTCCACCAGAAGGCTTTTAGAACTGATAAATTGAGCAAAGTAGCAGGATACAAAATCAACACATGAAAATCAATAGCATTCCCGTACAACTAATAATGAACCCTAGAAGAAAAAATTAGCATATCAATTCCATTCACAATAGCTTCCAGGAATTGAAATACCTAGGAAACAACCTCACCAAGGAGTTGAAAGCCCTCTACAATGAAAATTGCAGAATATTGAAGAAAGAAATGTAGAAGACATTAGAAAATGGAAAGTCACCCTTTTATTCATGGATCAGCAGAACTAATATTGTGAAAAATGGCCACATTACTAAAATCAGCCTACAGATTCAATGCAATCCTTGTTAAAATACCAATGACATTCTTCACAGAACTAGACCAAGCAATCCTGAATCTCCTATGGAACCAGAAAAGACCCAGAATAGCCAAAGTAACCATGAACAAAAAGAGCAATGTTGGGGCTGGGGATTTAGCTCAGTGATTAGAGTGCTTGCCTTGCAAGCTCAAGGCCCCGAGTTCAATCCCCAACACCGCTCCCCTCCCAAAAAAAGACCAATGCTGAAGGCATCACATTACTGGTCTTCGATGTATACTACAGAGCTACTATGACACAAACAACATGGCACTAGCACAAAAACAGAAACGGACTTATAGAATAGAATATAAGACAGAAAAAAAAAATCTATGCACCAACAGTTAGCTGAATTTTGGCAAAAGAGCCAAAAACATGCTAGAGAAAAATAGTCTGTTTAACAAGTGGCGCCGGGCAAATGGGATACCCACATGTGGAAGAATAAAACTAAATCCCTGTGCTCGCTTTGGCAGCACATATACTAAAATTGGAACGATACAGAGAAGATTAGCATGGCCCCTGCGCAAGGATGACATGCAAATTCGTGAAACGTTCCATATATTAAAAAAAAAAACTAAATCCCTAGTTTTCATTGTATGCAAAAATAAAATCAAAATAGATTTTAAAAACTTAGATATAAAACCAGAACATTGAAATTGCTGGAAGACAACAAAGGGAAAGCACTTGAAGCCATAGGCAGGGAAAGACTTCCTGAACAGGACTCCAAAAGCACAGTAAATAATATCAAGAATCAATAATGGGACTATATCAAATTTTAAAACTTCTGCATAGCAAAGGAAACAATAAACAGAGTGAAGTGACAACCCACTGAATGGGAGAAAATCTTCACCAGCTGTGATTCTGATAGAGGATTAATATCTGGAATACAAGAAGAACTCAAAAAATTAACCCCCCAAAACCAAAGAACCCAATTAAAAAAAGTGGGTAAATAAATCGAACAGACACTTCTCAAAAGAATTACAAATGGCCAAAAGGTACATGAAAAAATGTTCAATATCTCTGGCCATCAGAGAAATGCAAATTGAAACTTCTTTGAGATTCCACCTCACCCAATGAGAATGTCTATCATCAAGAACACACACACACACACACACACACACACACACACACACACACACAGAATGCTGGCAAAAAGGGGAGGGGTACGATGAACTCTCCTACATTGTTGGTGGGAATGTAAACTAGTATAATCCTTATGGAAATCAGTATAGAGAGTCCTCAAAAAACTAAACAAAAATACCATTTGATCCAGCTATACAGCTCCTTCTACAGTCCAAGAAGAAGTAAACACTGCATCCTATAGTGATACATGAATACCCATGTTTATAACAGCCCAATTCACAGTAGCTAAGCTGTGGAAACTGCCTAGATGCCTGTTAATGGATAAGGACAATGTAGTACATATACCTAATGGAATACTATTCCACCATAAGAAGGATGAAATCATGTCATTTGCTGGAAAATGGATAGAATTTAAAACCATTATGTCAGGTGAAATAAGCCAGACTTGGAATGTTAAATAAATACTTCATGCTTTCTCCTATACGATAAACCTAAAACTAGATGATAGAGAGATAATAGATAAAAGGAGATATGATAGGAAACTAGGAGGTAGATTTTTGGAGGAGAAGAAGGTCAGCTAGAGAGGGGAGGAAAGAGAGAGGGTAGTAATGGGATCAAAAATAATCAAGATATGTTAAGTGCATATACCAACTTCCGAAACAGACCCCATCATTCTGTGATATTATCATGCTCTAATAAGACATGATTTCAGGATTTCCAAACCTCTCTAAGAAACATATTTGCCAAAAATAGCATAAGGAAAGGGGAAAATAGTAACTTTACAGTAAAGAGACCTGGCAAATACCATGTTAACCATGCAATGAAAATTAGCATGACCAGTAATAAGTGATGTTGGTATACTAAGTTGAGGGGTATTATATGGGCCACAGTGCCAGTATTCTCAAGAAAGTCAAAGTCAAAAAAAAAAAAAAAAAGAAGGAAAGACCAAGAAACTGCACAGATCAAAAAAGACTAAAGAGATACAAGAACTAGGTGTAGGGCAGTATTATGGATAGGATTCTAAAACAGAAAGATAACATTAATGGAAAAACAAATCAAATCCATATAAAATTTGGAGATTGCTTAAAAGTAATGTACTCATGTTTGTTTCTGAATTAACAAATGGGTCATGGAAATGAAAGATGTTAACAGTGGGGGAAAATTGAGTGAAGGGTATAGCAGAACTCTCTGTACTATCATTGTTACTTTTCTGTAAATCTAAAATTATTCCAAAATAGATTTCCTATTAAATTAATCAGATCGGCTCCATTTTTCCCTCACAGCCTTCAGTAAAGTTATGTCACTTATTTTTAATATATTAAAATTCATTTGTCATAGGTTCCATTCCATCCCAGGATGATGTAACATGTTGATTTTTTTTAGTATGCATACAATAAAATTCACTCTTTGTGCTGCAAGTTCCATGGGTGTTTATGTCATGCATCCACCAATTTAGTACCATGCAGAACAGTTCCATCATACGACAGCTCTCCTTGGAGTTGAGGATTTAGCTCAGTGGTAGAGCACTTGCCTAGCAATTTGATTCCCTGCACTGCCCCTCACCCCACCTGCCAAAAAAAAAAAAAAAAGAACTCTCCTAAGGCAGGAGGATTGTGAATTTAAGCCCAGCCTGGGCAACCTAGCAACTCAGTGAGTCCCAGTCTCAAAATAAAATAAAAAAGGATGAGCATGTAGCTCACTGTGAAGGCCATGGGTTCAATTCTCAACACCACAAAACAAAAACCTCTCCTCCTCAATCTACTTTTAGCTAACCACTCACTTTTCCCAACATCTGACAACTGTAGATCCGTTTTCCATCCCTATAGTTTCATATTGTATAAAATGTCACACAAATGGAATCAGATTGTTATCTGTCTTTATTCACTTATCAAAATGCATTTATGGTTCATCCATATTGTTACATGAATCGAGTATGTTCATTTTTTATTGCTAAATAGTATTAAAGACATATACTATAGTTTTTTAAATCATCTTTTGATAGACAGCTTGATTGTTTCCAGCTTTGAGTGATTATGAATAAAGCTGCTCTAACATACAGAGGTTTGGTTTGTTTGTCTGTTTTTGCAATACTGGGGATCAAAACCAGGGGTGATCTACCACTAAGTTACGCCCCCAGCCCTTTTTATTTTGAGACAGGGTCTTGCTAAACTGCCCAGCCTAGCCTCAAATTTGCAATCTTCCTGCCTCAGCCTCTGGAGCAGCTGGGATTACAGGTAATGCCACCACACTCAGCTAGCATACAAGTTTTTACGTAAACATAGATTTTCATTTCACTTGGGTAAATACCCAGAGGCAAGCTTGTTGTGCTATATGATAAAATGTTTCATTTTGTAAGAAACTGCCAAACTATCTTACGATATGGCTCTAACATTCTGCCTTTCCACCAGCAATAAATGAGACTCCTGTTGCCTTGTACCCTTGACAGTTTATTGTTATTATGGCGGAGGGATTCCAAGACTTCTTGCAGGTTCAGTAGTTCATTGTAAAGGTTGAAAGAAACTCAGAAAATCTGTTAAACTCACAGTTACGGTTTTTACAGTGAGAGGATATAGAATAAAATCAGCCAAGGTAGGAAATGTGTAGGACAGGGTCCAGGAGAACTCCAAGTGAGAAGCTCCCAGTTGTTTTTTCCCAGTGGAGTCAGAGACAGTGCTAATTCCTCCCAGCAAGGATGTGTACCAACGCACAAACCTACAGGGCGTTGCTCACCAGAGAAATTCCCCTGAACCTTGAGTACAGAGTTTTTGTTGACCTCTGTCATGTAGACATGGTTGATCATCTGTGTGGTTGACCCTAGTTTCCAGCCTCTCCAAAGGAGAGCTGATATTATGTGACCCAAAGTACCTACCATGAATCACATTATTAGGCTATCCAGCATAGCCAGCAGTACCCCAGCAGGGGAATCAGAACAGTTCATCTGCCTGCTAATGACAAATCTCTCAAAGAGCTAATTCCTTGTCCCTCATCCAGCAGAATAAGGAAGAGTTCCCATTCCACTGCTAGGAATTGAGTCTCCACCACCACCCGGGAGCTACAAAACATAACAATGTTATGTCCACACTGTGCATCACACTTACACCTAGTATGATGTAGGCAGATTTCAGTCAAGAGCTGAGTATCCACCCATATCTGGTATTAATAATATAGAATAAAGCAGTGAGAGATGGGGCTCATTGGCACTCTTCTTTCCTCTAACCTACCTCAGTAAGGATCAGTGGCAAGCTGCTCTTATATCTCACTCAGAGACAATGAGAAATCAGGAGTTAGTGATATGTGTTTGCAGGGGAGATGTCAGTGTGGCTGAGAGGAAAACGAACTTTCACACCAACATATGCAAAGAAGTAGCATGAAGCAGTGTCCCACTTTTCTGAGATAAGAGGTCAGCTCCCAAAGAAATCCCACCTTCAAGGTACATCCCAACAGTGACACTGCCCAGTGAAAATAGGATTAAATAAGATCCAGAGTATTATGATAGAGTATCACAAATTTCTCAGGATATTAGAGGAAATTGTTTATTATACAAAGAACCAAGAAAATCAAATCATGAACAAGAAGAGACAATTAATAGCTGCCAAAATCAATGATAAAAATGATAGAGTTGTCTGACATGGGATTGTAAAGTGGCCATAATAACAATGCTTCAGTGAGAAACTTTAAAGTTGCTTGAAACAAGTAAAATATAGAGAAACTCAGCAAAAAAAAAAAAAAAAAAAAAAAAAAAAAAAAAAAAAAAAAAAAAAAAAAAAAAAAAAAAAAAAAAAAAAAAAAAAAAAAAAAAAAAAAAAAAAAAAGAGGGCCAGGGATTTAGCTCAGTGGTTAGAGTGCTTGCCTTGGAGGCCCTGAGTTCGATTCCTGGTACCAAAAAAAAAAAAAAATAACCAAATGGAATGTACAGAACAGAAAAATACCAGTATCTGAAGTAAAAATCTTGCTGGATAAGTTTGTTACTAAAAGGGAGATGACAGAGGATGAAATCACTGAAGCAGGTTACAAATCAGCAGAATTTATCCAATCTGAACAATAGAATACTTAAAACTGAACAGAATTATAGGGCTTGTGGGACAGAAACAAAATAGTTGATGTTAATATCATTAGACACTTGAAAGGGGGAGAAAGAAAAGAGGACTTTTAAAGTATTCAAAGAAATAAATGGTTGAATAGGTCCCAAATTTGACAAAAGACCTAAACTTACTGATTCCAGAAGCTGAGTAAACCCAAAGAAATGCACATCAAGGGGACTTTCAGTTAAATTTATGAAAACTAAAGACCAAAAAAAAAAAACCTTGATGCAAATCAAACTACAATGAGATACCATCTTACCCCATTGGGAATGACTATTATAAAAAACAAAACAAAAACCCAGAAAATAACAAGTGCTGGTGAGGATGTGGAAAAAAGAGGAAGTCTTATACACTATTGGTGGGCATGTAAATTAGTACAGCCACTGTGGAAAACAGTATGGAGTTTCCTTAAGAACTAAAAATACGATCCAAATATGATCCAGCTATTTCAGTTCTGGGTATATAACCAAAAGAAGTGAAATCAACATGCAAAAGACATATTTACTGCAGCACTATTCACAATAGCTAACATGCAGAATTGCTTTTGGGTAGCTTGTTTCTAAAAAGTGGCTCACCAACTAAACGTTACCAGGTTCTGGATGCTCCCCTCTCCTTCTGGAGCTGGATTCCAGGTTCGTCTCACCTCAAACAAAGAATTAATTAAAATGAGCAAAAAGTGGTGGCAAATTTTATTTAAAAGGCAGAAACGAGGATTGGGAGAGCAACTGGCTCTGCAGAGAGAGCTTGTGTCCAATAAAGAGAAAAAGAGGATGAAAGCAAAAATAAAAGCGCATGCTGCCTCTGGGAGATGCAGTGTGGGCTATCATGGAAAGGTATGCCAGCGAAAGTCTCTTCATGGCTGCCTTTATGTTATACTGTCCAAATCTTGAGGAAACCTGACAGAACCTCTACATTCAGGTCCTGAGAGGTGGTGCTGGAATCCCATGCCTCAGGTCTAGGCCATCCTACTGAAAACCTGCTTGAGTTCTTGTGAGAAATCCACGTGCAGGGCTTTGGGAACATTCTGCATGTGTGTTCTGGGATCTTGTAATTGACGGGTCACATCTACTTCTCTAGCCAGCTATTGCAACACCCCAATCTCCTACCTCAGAATTAGTGCCCATCAACAGATGAATGAATGAAGAAAATGTGGTATATATACATAATGGAGTATTACTCAGTCACAAAGAAGAGCAAAATCCTGTCATTTACAGCAATGACAGAACTGGAGAGACATAATGGGTAGAACCAGAGGACATTAAGTGAAGCAAGCCAGACACAGAAAGACAAATAGCGCACATATTTTCATACATGAAAAAAATACCAGCTTGAAAGTATTAGAGTGCCCATCATCAATTGGGAAGGGTGGGATAGGAAGAGGGGCAAAGGGAAGGTTATATTTGATCAGTGCACACTATATGCATGTACGGAAATATCACACTGAATCCTATTAATATGTATAATTAATATATGTTGATAAAAATTTTAAAGCCTGAAAATATCTAGAGAGAAATGATGCATTATTGACAGGGGAGTGCCAATTTTGACAATCATGACAGCAGATTTCTCATTTGAAGTCATTGAGGCCAGAAGAAAGCAACACATTTTTCAAATACTAAAAGAAAAAGACTATCAAGCAAGAATTCCACATTTCATCCTTTTAGCTATGAAAAGCCCAGTATATCTTTCCATTTCAATAAATATGTCAGGCATATCAACAAGAAATGAATTGTCAAAGATATAGCATATAAAGCATTAAGACGTAAGCAGTATTAATACCAGACAAAATTTAAATTAGATTTGAGTCAAAAACATTACACAGCACTGGGCATGGTAGCACACACCTCTAATCCCAGCACTCTGGGAGGCTGAGGCAAGACAATCACAAGTTTCAGCCCAGTCTGGGCAACTTGGTGACTTATTGAGATGCTGTCTCAAAATTTAATAAATAAATAAAGGGGGACTGGAGATGGAAATGTAGCTTAGTACGAAGGCCCTAGGATCAATTCCCAGTATAAAAAAAAAAGCCCACTGAGAAAAAAGCTTCTCTATCTGAGAAGCATATTTTATATTGATGAAAGTACAGTCTACAAAAAAGCCTTTCTCAGTCTTGAATGCAGAGATCGAAAAATGTTTTAAAGAGTACTGAGTGCTGAACTACATAAAGTCAAAACTGACTGATACAAGCAAGGGAAACAGTTGGCAAAGGCACAAATCCAAAACTTTACTATAAAAACAAACAAAAAACTGAACCTCGCTGTGACCCTCAGAGCCTGGAACTACTTCCCCCAGACAAGGCTTCTACAGCCACCTCCGGTTTACTCTACCATTTCACAAAGACACTCTCCCCCTCGGCCTTTCCACATTCTGTTTCTTCTTTTTCCTCTAGATAATTACATGTCTTGCTCCTCCCACCATTCAGGCCCTGAGAGCAGGTTCGAATTCTGCACAAACAGATGAGGTAAAAGCACTCACATGGGATTTCTATTGGTATTTGAAGTAACTGGGTCTTGGACTCCCTTCTAGAACTGTGAGTCTCAGCTACTTGTACTAAATTTCTCATCTCTCTTACCCATCATGCCAAATGTTACCTCATCAGAGAAGCTTGCTCCCATACCCTACCTAAGAGAGCAATTATCTCTTACCCCCATCATTCCTATCTTCTTCTATCCCTTCTCTGTGTTTTCTTCTTACTACCTCTTACCACGTGAAACACTATAGTTTTGTTTATTTATTTATTGCCTATCTCCTCCAACCAGAAAGTAAGTCCCATGAAAGCATGGTCTTTGTTTTGTTCACTTCTCGATTCCTACCACTTAAAATAGGGCTGGCACTTCATAGGATCCTTGATAAGTATTTATTGAATTAATGAGTGAATCTCAGTGGGTAGTTTACACCCTTGCTTGTATACTGACAGACTGAGAACCTAAAACACATTAAAATATAGAGCATCTGACTTAACAAACCTATATAGAACACCGAATCTAACAAATAGAAACTACTTACTCTTTTGAATTGAGGCAGTTACTAAAACAGACCACGCATTAAGTCTCAAAGAAAATAATAAATTCCAAAAGTCAGTATCGTACAGGCCTATTATTTCACAAAACACCATGAAATGAGACACTAACAACAAAAGAATAGCCAGAAAGCAGCTCTTCACTAAGAAACTATAAATAATTTTTAAAATACCCATACTAAGTAACTCATGTTAAAAAGGGAATAAAAACTGAGATTATGAAATATGTATGAATAAAGGTCAAAGAAACTAATATATGTCAAAACTGGTAGGATGCACATATCCACACTCAATTTTCTTTGCCCCCAGAGAAAAAACATAATTGTGATTTGGTAAAATTATATCCAACCTTTCATCAATATTTGAATAAAAATAAAAAGTGTTACTTATAAACTAGTAAAACAAGATTTTTAAAAATAACCATTGGAAACAATTTTCATGAATTCTGACCATTAATTTTTTTCTTATTTATGCTTATAAATATCTTCTTCCATTCAAATTACAAATATTGACTGAAGATGACACAAAAAACCAGAATTTTCTAATGACCATAGGAAATTTGAAGTTTCTCAAAGCCCTATCCTTTTCAAACAACAGTAGACCAGAATGAATTCAGAGGAAAGTTATACCAAAATATTAAGGACATTTAAAGACTATAATTCAAATCTGGAAAGAAAATATTAAATTTCACACTCATTCTATATGACTAGAATAGCCCTGACATCCAAACCTGATAAAATACACACACACACACACACACATTATACACCAATTTCATGTATAAATAACAATGTGGCTACATTACCAAATATATTCTAGAATTAATCCACTTTGACCGAAAAGCAGAAAGACTGTTTCAGTATGAAAATGTTAATCTCATACCACACATACATGAAATGAGAAAACCATCTTATGCCAGGATTAACAGTCACCAAAAAGCATATGGGAAAAGTTAATACATATTCCTGCTAAACCTCTTAGCAAGCAAATAGTAAAAAGAAACTTCCTCAACTTACAAAAAGTGTTTCTATAAGAAAGGAACAGATAATACCACAAGTATTGGTGAAATTAAAATTATACAGACTCCTACTAATGTCAGGATTTTAAAAAAAGGTTATCATTATGATCACTATGATTTTGTTTTTCCCTAGAGGATATAGCCAATGCAATAAAAAAGGAATGATATGGTTGTCTCCCCAGAAACTCTAAGGCAGACCAAGTAAGACGCTTGAATAATTGTCTCATGCAAGATAAACATAAAGATCTATAGCTTTCCCGTGTCAATTATAATCAAATATAAGCTGTAAAGCCAAAATATACCATTTACAATGGAAGCAAACCTATTTTAAAATGTAAGAATAACTTGAACAACAAATCAATAGACTTATATTAAAGAAAGTATGACATTTCATCAAAGAAAGTCTGAGGGAACACAAGTTAGTGGATAGGAAGACGACAAATACTATAGTTCTCCCCAGTATAACGCCAAAATATTTAATGAAAGGGCTTTTTTGTGACTTGTTTGGTTTGGGTTTTGTGGTAATGGAGATTGAACCCAGGGCCTTCACACTGAACTAACTCCAGCTCTTTTTATTTTTTATTTTGAGACAGGATCTCCTTAAGATGTTACGTTGCCCGACCTGGTCTTGGACTTTCAAGTCTCCTCCCTCAACCTCCCAAGGTGCTGAGATTTATGGGTGTGAGCCATCCAACTCAGCTTCAGTCCAAGTTCTATAGTTTTGCATCTCAAATGTCTCCTACTCAGAGAGCCTATCCCTTACCACCATATCAAAATTATCCTTGTCCCTCTCTGATGTAATACATTATCCTCTCAGTTTGCTCTATTCTTCTTTAAAAATAAATAGCACAAATTATTAAAGTCACAGTACATAGTTATCATTTTTTCTTTATTTGTTGTCCTCCCTTATTAGAAGTAAGCTTCATAAAAGCACATTATTTTTCTTATTCACCACTATAATCCCCAGCTGTGAGGACAGTGCCAGGCAAATAGTAAGTACTCAATAAATATTTGTTGGATGAATGAATGAAGGGAAGACATATTTTTTTCATGTAATTCAGCTATATTAACAAGGTGTTTAGTAGAAAAAAATTCTTTAGGGGCTCTGCCTCAAGATATGTTTGTAATTTGCACATTTCTAATGACAGTTGATTTTAAAAATTTGATATGTTTTTATTCCCTTAAGCATTTAACCTAAAAAAAGTATTTAACCTGTCACTCTCTAGAATAAAATGTTATTGGTGGCGTCCAACTGTGTAAAGTTTTACTGTATATGAATGAAGTCCATAACTATTTACTTTTGGATTTTCCCCAAATGAATGAATGTCGAGCTCAACTCATGTTGTTAAGCCTATGCATCAATTTCCTTAAATTAAAAAGAGTATATTTTAGTCAGATTTCTCGTTGCTGGACACAATATCAGTTAAAGGAGGAGAGGTTTAATTTGGCTCAGGGTTTTAGGCGATTTAGTCCATGGTCAGCTTGCTCCAAGACAGAAGTATCATGATGACAGCATGTTGGAGAGCAAAGATGCTTAGTTCATGGAGGCAGAAAAGCAGAGCAGAGGAACACTGCCAGAGAGGAAGCCAGAGACCAGACACAGACCCCAAGACTATGTCTCAAAGACCTGACTCACCCAGACATATCCAGAAGTATGCTCCACCTATCACCTGGGAGGATCCCAAAGTAAATGAACTCGACACCATCAAGTTTAACTGTCACTTTGGAAAATTATTGATTTACAACTAACTCCTTAATTTCTCAAATCCCATAGCTGCTTCTAATCCTACATTACTTATCATCTTCCATATTGTAACAACCCATAAGCTTTCTTCTTTATGATGTTCAGGGCAAGAGGAAAATAAAATGTCATGTTCTCCTTTGCTATCAACAAAACTCTCATTTCCCCAGTAAGAATGGATGGGAAGGCTTATTTAGTGTTTGTATGTTCTGTATGTCCACAACTAGGGTTTAGTACTTTTTCTAGGACATGTTGAAGGACTTTTTATCTTATGGGAGGGTCATTTCTAGTTTTTCTTGTGATTAAATGAGACTTCTGAATCCCTTACCTACTCATCTAAGTAAATAAACCTTTAAATCATAATGGAAAATAAAGGGGGTATAATAAAGGTATACTCTAGAAAAAATATCTATAGCAGAGCCTGTCTTATAAGGAGAAAAGTGGCCAATGAGAAAGAGAGACACGGGCATCAGTTGTTCTGCACCACTTTCTGGGGGTCAGATGCTGTGTTCCAAGAGGCTAACACACCAGTGTAGGCCTAAGCCATCCATCTTCCTGGCAGGCTTTAACAGAGAAAGTCTTCATTTCTGTTTGATGCACTCTTGAGTACTTGAGTACACTCATACTAGCCCTCCACTCAACATCCCTTTGAAATATGATCTTCACCCTTTCTCCTTATGTAAATCTTACCTGCAGATCAAGCCTCATTTCCTTGAATCTTTCTCTGACCTTAGCCCTGGGCATCAAGGTCTTCTCTGAATTTCCAAATCACTTAGTAGGGGCAATGCACTTCTCAGGGGCAAGTCCCTGTGAAGGACACAAATAGAATATACTGTCCCTGCCCCGGCTGCCCAAAGGGTTTCCTATCCAGTAGTACATAAAACAAAACTAAAAAAGATATCACAGTAAAAGAAATATCTCTGGTTCATTGCATGAGAACTTAGAGAAGGGAGGAATTACTGAGCCCTGAAGTACTTTAGAAAGGATTGCCAAGGAGACACTTGACCTAAATCTAAGGGAATTAGTACAGTTTAGAATAGCTGGAGAAGCTATTAGAGGTAGACAGGACACAAATAAGTAAAGAACTGAGACACGAAAGAACAAGGCATGTTCCAGGAATAGGAAATAGGAAAACCTCTGAACTGTGCACTTTAATGTGCCTGGTCTTGTGTTCCATTGTAGTAGGCGCTCAGAAAGCATCATTGATTGAATCAACTGAAAAAGGCAGTACTATGTTTAGCTAGGTAATAATCTGCCATTTAAACACACACAAGCAGAAGATGTTTTTTTATTTTCTGTTTTTCTTTCTGTTTTTGTTTTTATTTTTCAGGGGCTCACACTGAGATAGCTCCCCAGACCTTTTTATTTGTTATTTTGTAAAAGAGTCTAGCTAAGTTGCTCACACTGGGCTGGAACTTTCAATTCTCCTGCCTCTCACCTTCTTGAGTGGCTGGGATTTGATGTGTGCCACCTGGCCTGGTTGATGGTTTCATTTTTAAGGGAGTATGAGACCATTAACTTCACACATAATATGGAATAGTAGCATCTTAGCATCTCTTATTGATAGATAGTATTTATATGAATTAAAACTCATCTTTTAAAATTAGTTGAAGTAAATATGACCTCAATCAGTAACATCAATAATAGCTGTTCTCTACTGATATTCAGAGGTCTGAAATGTCAATATTTAAGTCAAATAGCTACAAAACTAAATGCAATGGATGTTAGTGTCATTGTCTTTTTCTACAAATGATGACCTTTTTATTTTTTAAAATGCCTCTTTGAGATAATGCTTCACAATACCTCCTACAAATAAAGACTTATGCATTCAATTCACCACTGGACATACTGTTTCTGTGAGAAGCAATGAATGACTACAAGAAGAGCATGTATATTTCTGGTTCCCAGAACCACTGTTCCACAATCACTCGAGGCATTACTGCAGCGTGCCTGATTAAAGGCTTTTCTGCTGCTGAAATGTGCGTCATGGATCAGTGGAAGGCAGGATGGTTGCTGTGGACTTGTGGGACCCACTCTCTCTTACTGGCTTGGAGCAAGAAACTGATCACACAACAGCCTCCACCACACCCCCACCATCTGCCCTACTGTCACACAACCTGAATCAACTTTGAGAAACTTAACTGTCCGATTTAATTTCATTAGCCAAGTGAGCGGGCTCGTGTTGTGTGGCTGTGTGTGTATATGTGTCATGTATACATGAACAGAGAGGGATGTTTACAGACTGTAAAAACACAAATTTGAGAAGAAAACTAGATCTTAGGGAACAGAAACCAATATGTCCAAACTGTGACCGCCTGTGGGGAAGACAGCACATTTTCCCCATTAAGGAAGCTTCCAGGAGAAGAGTTGCTTCGCTCCCATGAATACCTTTTGGTGGGTCACTAATTAGGCCTTTACACAGTAACAAACACATTAATAAGAAATTCCATATTAAATTAAAGAGAATGGAAAAGAATTATTTTTTGTGAAGAAAGAGCAAAGCTATTTTCATACAGCTAAGCAAATGAACTGAAGTGATTTGTTGAGCTAAATCAGGTTTAGTTAATTCATACAAAGGTACCTGGGAAGATAAGGAGTTTTTAGTAAAGGTGTTATCCTCAAGGAATACTCATAATGAAGAAAAAAGCAAATGAAATCAAATTGGAAGGGAAAATTAATATGTGCAGTTGCTACAATAGACCAGCAGTTATAAGAACAATATAGAAGCTAAATATACCTTAATTAATACAAGTGAGAGTGAACAGTTACTTTCTTTTCTACTTAGACCAAGTACTCCTAATGAAGAACACAAAATAGTACAGAAAGTGCCCATTGTGGTGGCATATGCTTATAATACCAACTACTCAGGAGGCTGAGGCAGAAGGATTGCAAGTTCGAGCCCAGCCTGAGCAACTGAGCGAGACCCTATCTCAAAATAAAAAGGGCTTGGAATGCAGCTTACTTGCCTGGCATGCGTGAAGGCCTGGGTTTCATTCCCAGGAACACACACACACACACACACAGTAAAATGAAGCTTACTCTCTACTTTCCAAGGTAGAAAGTGACCATGGGAGGGAGTGATCCAAATTGTTCAAATATCCATAGGGAAGACATACCAACCCACCATAGGCTTTCATAAAGCATCAGCAGTTAGCTATTTCATCCTGACACAGGCTCAAGTTCGACTTGTAATACCTGAGCCTCATTAAGAGTAATTAGCTACCTGGAAACATGGGAGCAGAATGTACTCAGAACTGAAAAATCAAGTCTGTCAAGGAAAAAAAAATCTCTTCCCCAAACCTACACAATTTCCCCCCAAAAAAGACAAAAGAGCTCCCAGTACTCAGGAGGCTGAGGCAGGATGGATCACCAGTTTGTGGCCAGCTTGGATTACAGAGGAAAACCCTGCCTTGGGGGAAAAAAAAGAACCAACTTTTTTAAAGAGAAAGAAAAGAGCTAACACACTACCCTCAAAGGAGAAAAATAACAGGTTTGCCTGTCTAAAAGGTAACCTGTCTAAAAGGTACTTGAGTATTCACATGATGATTCTGCCTCACTACATTAATGACGTTCAAAAACCAATTTGATGTGGGTTCACTGAGCAGAGAGGTACAGAGGCCCTTGCACAGAGGAAGAGCCTGCATCAGCAGCAGCCTTGCTTGTGGACCAACAGCTGAGCACCTGGCAGAAAGAGGACAACCATTAATTGTGACCTAAGGCCAGGCAGGCCACTTCACCTGCACTTTATCATTTAACTCTCATGGCAACCATCTGAAATAGGCTTTTTATTTCCATCTTAAAGATGAGAGAACAGAGGCAACGCAAGGCTAAATAACTTGTCAAGTCAGTTGTATAGAGGCTAACACAACTAGCAAATAGCAGAGACAGGAGCCTATGTCTTTCTAATTTTCCCCTTTAGCAACATTGCCTCCCTGTGTTCAGGACTGACTGTTCCCTCACAGGCCTTCACAGCCATTTCTTACACAGGAATTAGAAGGACAGCGGCATGGTTAATTTGTATGGCATAGAAAAATACCTTTATAAGAATCACAATGAATTTCTGTAGTCTATGGAAGGAAAATATCGGTGTGGAAAATAAAATCCACAGTCAATCCTAGACTAATTCATCATATCTTAAGGATTGGATACTTGTTTTTCTTGCTTTGGTTTGGTTTTTTGTTTGTTTGTTTGTTAATATATCTATGGTAGTCAACTTTCTTTCCCAATAACAAATACCTGAGATAATCAAGTTATAAAAAGAAAAGGTTTATTCTGCCTCACAGTTTTGGAGGTTCCAGTCCATGACTGATTGGCCCTATGGCTTTTGGGCCTGTAAGGAGACAGCACATTGTGGCTGGAGGGCATGGTGGAGCAAAATTACTTATATAACAGCAGTAGGTCACCCAGTCCCCTTCAAGGGCACATCCCTGAGGACCTAAGGACCACCCACTAGGCCCTGTCTCCCAAAAGTTCCACCACCTCCCAAGAGCACAACCCCAGGAACCAAGTATTTAATATATGAACCTTTGTGGGACCTTTAAGATCTAAACTATACCGATATTCCATGCCTAAAAGTATTACATAACTGATATTCTTATTTTAAATTAAAATGGAAAAATACAAGTTTAAAACTATTAAAGATATAATGACAACACTTAATTTTTTTAGCCTCAAAGTCTGATAACCAGAGTAAAGAATAGCTTATTTGAATCTTTTAAAAAAAACAATAATTAGCTTTGTAGACTTATCCAGATGAAGTTCACATCTCAGTACCGTGAAGTTTCAGACGGTCCTTTGACAGAGGGAATAGGGGGAGACTATCTATTATAATCCACACCCCAACTTCCCCCTCCCATGCTTCTGGTCTCCTCAATAGTGACAACTTTTCTCCTGGGTTTAAAACCTCTGAAATAGTTCCAGGTGAATTGCTAATTACTTTAATTCTATCTCTGCAATGTTTTCTTCTCTCCCTCTTTGTTGTAACTGCCATATCCTAGTTCAGATCCTTTTTAACTCTTGCCCCTGAAGTGGCTTCTTTCCCTGCCCCCAGTTCTTCCGGTTCTATCACATTAAACTGGAGTTTATCTTCTAAAGCACATCACTCTGCTAACATAAAGCATAGATCATCTTCAAAACCTCCAGTAGTTTCCTACTGCCAAGCCAGAAGCAAACAAAACAATACAAAACACGATGAAAAACAAAGTACACTTCTTAGTTTGGCTTTAAAGGCCCTCCCTGATCTGACCTCCATTTACTTTTCTAGACCACATGGTTTCCCAGCATTCCAGCCCCCTGCCTCCTTTTCAGCAGCCACAGAAGACAATGCAGTATCTCTCTAAATGCCTTACATTCTCCTATCAGAGGCTGTTTTTGTTGTTTTGTTTTGTTTTGTTTTGTTTTTGTTGTTGTTGGTTTTTTACCAAGAACATGTATTGGTACATTGCAGATAGACATAATGATCACATTCATCATAGTTTGTACCTGCACATGATATATCTTGGTTTCTCCCCTCCCCCACTCCTCCCTTCCACTCCTCTCCCCTGCTTATTTTCAATAGCTTTATTTACATTTTTCCATTTTTTTCTTTTTCTTTTTCTTTTCTTTTCTCTTTCCTTTCCTTTCCCCCTTCCCTCTTTAGTTCTATTCCCATTTGAACATTGTCTTGCTTTTTCGCCACATCTATTATAACATTTTGTCCTTATATACACTTACAGTTTCTCATATCAGAGAAACACTTTGATATGTAGTCATGTGTGTCTGATTTATTTCACTTAAGAATATGTTTTCAAGGTGCATCCATTTACCTATAAATGTTTCAAGTTTATCCTTTTTTATGGCAGAGTAGTACTCCATTGCAGAAAAAAACCATATCTTCTTTAGCCATTCAATAGTTGCTGAGCATTTGGGTTGTTTCTGAGACTTAGCTATTACAAATTGTGTTGCTATAAACATAGTTGTGCACATATCATTGTAGTATAATGTTTTTAATTCTGGGAAGATATCAAGAAGGGGTATAGCTAGGTCAAATGGAATCTCTAGTTGTAATTTTTTGAGGAAT
The DNA here is from genome assembly GCA_004026905.1 of Hystrix cristata. NCBI lineage: Eukaryota > Metazoa > Chordata > Mammalia > Rodentia > Hystricidae > Hystrix > Hystrix cristata. The sequence continues at coordinate 14,359 of PVJO010016980.1, read as the reverse complement.
CTCCACACTGATTTCCACAATGGTTGGACCAGTCTGTACTCCCACCAACAGTGGAGGAGGGTTCCTTTTTCCCTGCAGCCCCACCAGCATTTTTTATTGGTTAATTTCTTGATAATAACCATTTTTTCTGGAGTGAGAATCTTAGTGTTGTTTTAATTTGCATTTCTTGAATGACCAGTCATGTTGAACACTTTTTCATGCATTTATTTGCCATTTGTATTTCTTCATCTGAAAGGTCTGTCTATTCATTTCAGATGCCTATTTTTGGATTGGGTCTTTAAATTTGGGGAGTCTGATTTTTTTGTGTTCTTTATATATTCTCGATGTTAGACTTTTGTCTGAGGAACTGCTGGCAAAAAATTTTTCCCACTCTGTGGGTTTTCGTGCCACTCTGTTGGTGATTTCTTTTGCTGTGCAAAAGCTTTTTAGTAGGATGTGATCCCAATCACTGATTCTTTGTATTATTTCCCGTGCAGTCTGAGTTTTGTTCATAAAGTTCTTACCTACACCTATGTCATCAAGAGTTCTTCCTTTCTATCTTCCAGGAGATTTAGTGTTTCTGCTTTAATGTTTAGATCTCCGATCCATTTTGATTTTAGTTTAGTACATGGTGAGAGACATGTATCTAGTTTTAGTTTTTGGCATGTGGCAAACCAATTTTTCCAGCACCATTTGTTAAAGAGGCTATCTTTCTTTCAGTGAGGGTGTTTGGCTCCTTTGCTGAAGATGAGGTATTTGAGTGTGTTTGAGGTTGTTTCTGCATCTTCTAACCTGTTCCATTGATCTTTGAGTCTGTCTTTTTGCCAGTACCATGCTGTTTTTATCACAGTAGCTCCATAGTATAATTTCAGGTCAGAGATTTTGATGCCCCGTGCTTTGTCCCTTTTGTCCACGACTGTTTTTGCTATTCTTGGTCCTTTTTGGTTCCAAATAAATTTCATGATTGCTTTCACTAGTTCTATCAGAGAGTTTTTTGTGTCATGATCTGACGTGTAAATTCCACAAAGACAGAAGCTTTGGTATGCTAAAAATATCTCCAACACCTAAGGATGCTTTAAACATTTGTTAAACTACTGAGTGAATTAATATTTTTTATTTGGGCAGAATGTCCTTTTCTCTCATCTTTCCCTGTCTATAGACCAATGGTGGTGAACCTATGGCACGCATGCTGCAGTGGGCATGCAGAGCCCTCTCTGTCGGCATATGAGCCAAGTCACCCCAGCATCACCTCAGCAACTGAGTGTCACACAGCAGTGCACATAGGGGCCACACACATGCTTGGAAAGTAGTGGTGGCAGGTGATGATGTCATGAGCTGCGACTCATTAGCTGAGGCTTGTCTAAGCTTTTGCATGGCCAGTCAGTGCACTGCCAAGGAGATATATATCTAGATATATAGATATATATCTCCTTGGACCAGCTGTGAGTTTTAGTACATTCATTTTATTAACACAAGATTTTAGCTTTGATTTTTCTTGTGAAAAACTGAAATTTAATATCTAAGATTTAGCAAAGTGATGTTCTAATTAAAAGACTGAGGCTCTTTTAATGTTGTGCTGTCCTCCTGGCATATTTGAATCTTCAGCATCATATTAAATTGTTTGTGAAGAATTTATTAAAACAGTAGTAATGATTTTTTTTTTCCAGAAGCTCCCACAAGGTAGGAAATGCAATTGGATGCCTTTTTCAGAGCAGGCCAAAAGCTGGTGGTCAGTGAAACATTGTCCCCTTGCACTGTTGGTCAGCAAATTCAAGAGGAACTCCAGCACAGAATCACTGTGGTAGATTGTTGATTCAGAGAATATGCAATTCTTTAGTGTTAACTAATAGTGTGAGCTATTTTTGTTATAGGGATAGTTTTGTATTGGGTGCTTCATTTTTTTTTAAATTTTGTGTTTTTGTAGACTCCAAGTCTTGAACACCAAAAAATGAGTACAGCAAAAAAAGCAAAACTGAAAACAGATAGTGGAAGATCATTCCAAGAAGCCTGAGCAGAGTCATTTTAAGTGAGTGAACACAAGGGAAAGCATTATGTACTCCGTATGGTGAAAGTGTTGTGTGTCACACATCAAGTGTCAGACACCACTTTGACACCAACCACAAAAGTGTTGCCGAACTTGGTGACACTGAAAGAGTTTCTTGAAAGGAAATTGAGGAAATATCATTCCCAGCACCTTACTTTTTGCAACTACCTTTCTAAAACAAATCATCTGACAGCTACCAGCTTTCAAATTTCACTATGCATAGAAAAACCTGGTAAGCCCCTCTCTGATGGGGATTTTATCAAAATGGCCATGTTGTCTGGGAGTAATTACCTTTTTCCCAAACAAGGATAAAATTATGCAACACATCTCTGAGATGCCACTTAAGAAATATTGTTAAAGTCCTGCACATGACAAATGATGTTAGTCAGCAGCTCACCACTGACTTACAAATGGCAGCCTGTTACTCCATGTGCTTGGATGAAGCACAGATGTAAATAATCATGCAAGTCTAGCAGTAATTTTGTGTTATGCTGTTGGTGACATCACGAGTGAAGAACTGGTGAAACTGGTGTCTTTTCCTGGAAGAACACAAAAGATAGATATCTACAATGCTCCGATGAAGGCTTTTTGTCACAAGACATAAGACCTGAAAAAGTGGCTTCAATTACTAGTGATGGGGCACCTTGCATGATGGGGGCAACATCTGGTTTCATACATTTTTTTTGGGGGGGGAGTAAAACATCCTGTCATTCAGCTTCATTGTATTATACATCAAGAAGCTCTTTGTGCCAGAGGAAGCAGCAAAAAATTAGATATCCTCAAAAATGTCACAAAAATGGTGAATTACATCATGGCTCATGCTCTTAATTTTCAACAGTTTTAAGTACTTCTTGATGAGGTTCAGACACGGGGTGATGCTTTACTTATATACAATAATGTCCAGTGGCTGAACAGAGAATGAGTCCTGGAAAGATACATAGCCTACTTGGATGAAATTAGGCTGCTTATGAATTAAAAAGGGCAGGAATATCCACAGCTCAGTGATATGACCTGCCTTAACAACCTTAACCTCATGTTTTTGTTTTCAGATTTTACATTACACTTCAGTATACTTAACAAAAAACTACAAGGTGTAGGGAAAATGGCAGAAAGGATGTTTTGTGATATCAAAACATTTGAGAGAAAACTTTGAAAGAGATCTTGAAAATGAGCAGCTAAAATATTTTCCGACTCTAAAAATGAATTTAGAAAATTCTACAACATTTGCAGGCAATCCTACAAGCCATCAGGAAATCTACAACGAATTTTCTAGCAGTGTAGCGGCTGTAAAGGAGAATTGTAGTAACACATTTTTACAGTTCCATAAGATGGAGACAACTGTCTTACTTCTGCAGATAAAGCCAAATTTGAAGAACTTGATCTTTCCCGCTTACAATAGTTAGACTTTGGAAATCTGGAAATGGAGCTATTGGAATTTCAAGAAAGTTCTATCTGGAAAAATAAAACCTATGACCTGCGTGTGACACCTGAGTAGAGAGTGTGAATGGATGACAAAGGACAGCACAGTTGGTAGTTCCAAAAATGAAATCCTTAAAGTGTGGAATTATCTACCAAATAATTTTAAATCAATAAAAACACCTGGAATTACTTTCCTTACTTTGTTTAGACTATCTTATGCTTGTGAGCAGCTGTTTTCAGCTTTGAATTATATCAAATCTGACACAAGAAACAGACTGACAGATGACCTGAGTGCTGCATGTTTTGCTCTCAAACTAACAAAATATGAGCCAAGGTTTCGCAAATTATCAGCATGAATACAACAGCAGAGATCACATTAATTGTGCAAAAGCACAGCAAATGCAAACTTTTGCCTTTCAATAAAAAGCTGTTTGCATTACTGAAAGCTCTGTGTTGTGTTTTCTTTTAAGACAAAAGATGTTAATGTATGAGGTTTTTGTTTTGTTTTGTTTTGTTTTTTTCCTTCCTAGACTAAAACCTCAGTATTCAGGTCCAATTGCAGTGTTAGCACTTTGCAATAAATAAGTGGGTTTGGGGTTGCAGTTTGGGCACTTGGTCTCTAAAAGGTTCACAATCACAACTATAGACCATCATTTCCTTCTGTACATCATTTAAGTCATTCTTCTTGATGATGTTTCCCTTATCATCACATAGTCAATCTCTTGCCTATGTTTGCTCTTACCTTGTTTGGCAACTTCTCTGTTCAAACATTTCTTTTGACTGCCTCAGATCATAGGCACTCCTGCCTCTGGCTCTACTTATAGAAAAGCCCTGGAGGGCAGAGGGTATGTTCCAAGCATGGAGATGGGCACTTCGTAGGAGCTCAAAAAAACAATCGAGCATTAAACTGAAGTTTTTTAACAATAGCTAGGCCATCTGATACATTCTTTATACCAAGGTTTTATCTGTAGGAGATTGTATTTTTTTTGTCTACAAGGACAAAATGTGGAGAATATATATAAAATCAGGAAATTAAAAAAAATACATATATACACATAAAAAATCATGAGGCAGGAGGTTAGGGCATGCTCAACTGGCTGGGGAAACGAACATGACGTGTCAATCATGGAGATCCAGGGCATATGCACAGGAAACAGTTCCCAACCTTGTACCTGGGACCAATCAGAAAGCATTATCATTCATTTCTTCTGGTGTGAAAGCAAGGAGGGTTTTAATAGGATGACCTAGATCTGACATCAGCCTGAAGAATGAGGCATAGAAAAGATGTCAACCATTAACCTCGTGGCCACTGTGAGCTCTCTTAGTGGCCTGTTCTCACTCTGCAGAGAATACTTTTTTCCTGCCTTTAATTGTCTCGCTCTCACACTGAAGAGTATACTTCTTTTCCTACCTTTAATAATTGTAAAATCTTGCTACCTTTTTTGCATGTCTTGCCCAATTTTTTGTTCAGAATACCAAGAACCTGGAAAGAGTCTACTGAATTCCAGAACGCAGTAACAATCAGGTATCAGTAAACCCTTTCCCAAAAGGGCTAGATAATATTTTAGGCTTTGTGGACCATAGAGTCTCTGGTAGACACAGAAAATCATAAACAAACTGGCAAACCTGTATTCCAATAAAACTTTATTTATAAAAATAGGAAGTGGGCTGGGTTTGTCCCATGGGCTATAGATTTTTTGCAGAAACAGGCTGCCAAGAAACCAAGCATCACTCAGAGAGTTGGAGAATTCAAGTTTATTCTGCTGGCGGGCCCAAAGGAGTTCACACTCAAAAGTCTGGGCCCCCAGTACAGACAGTTCAAGGCTTTCAGAAGACTACTTCCCTGTTGAACAAGTTAGGTTTCAGTTTCCTGCCTGGGCTTTCCTGCCTGAGTTTTAGACTTTTTTTTGGTGGGGAGGGGAGCTATGCTGGGGATCTACCACTTGAACTAAATCCCTAACTCTCACCTGAGTTTAAAAGCAAGGCGGTTACTTAAAACCATGAAAACAGAACCAAAGAACAGAGGGGGCTGAAGTAAGCAAGCTGTGGGACTGGTCGGTGTGGAATGAGGAAGCAGGGCTGCCTGACAGGTTGGTGTGGAATGAGGAGGAAGCAGGCTAGGGTCCTAACTCTAACAGTGGGGTCTGGGGGATCTAGGGTCCTATTTCTGAGTGTCTCCCATATCATTTTGTTAACCCCCTAGTAAATCTTAGCATCTAATTAGAAGGAACAATGGCTGCTATGTTCTTCAGCTTCTCATCTCACTAAGGCAGACAAAATGCTGTTTCCAATTAGGATCAGAGCACACCCATTCCTGTACTTGACTAAAAGGCTTCTCAGTGCTCATGTCTATGTTCCTGTTGGAGGGATACAAAAGTAAATACATGAAAAGTCGCTTGTGAGAGTCCAGTACATAAATATTTGGCACTTTATAGTATCATTTCCTTCCTCTCTATTTCCCAATTTATATCTTGTTAACTTAGAGTTCATTTGCTAATTTTTTTTTGGCATTTGAAAAATAGATTCTTTTTCCAGAGCTATGTGCCATTCCATATATATTTTCCCCTTCTAAAGAATTCCTTTTTAATTGAAGAGAAAAGGCACATAAAAATCAGACTACTGAAATGAATATTTTCATTATGGTCTCAACTATAAAACAAATGCTCATCAGTTGGTAAGTGAATATTTTTCAGTATTGTAGAGAAAAAAATTGTTTCACTAAAAAACTATGAATCATCTATAGCACACCATTCTGGGTTATCAGGCTCTGGTCCTATTCATTACCTTTGAACTATTGTCTCGGACGAGTCTTCTGTACATTTCAATAATGTAACAGATACACATTGCCTGGTGGAGATTTAATTGACTCCCTCTCCTGCAGGAAAAACCATTTACAAATGGGACTGACCCTATTACCTTGCTCAGATTGTCAATTCTTTCTAAATTTTCAATTCTTCTAGTTGTCTTCTATATGCATGTACAACTCTCCTAGAACAAAAACTTGACTGTCCAGATTCCTATTAAAACTGCAGGATCCTTTACTGCTGGTCTTTCCCCCCACCCTGGACCTGAGGAAAACTTGCACACTGACTATCAAAGATTTAGTATAAACTTCAAAGGACTCACTATGACAGTAGACCATGCATGAGCGCATGGGCTGCAATTCTGACTTGACAAGCCACATTCAGAACACATCTTAGTGGAGAAACACATGCCCTTATGTGAGCAGTACCAAGATTGTGGACAATGTCACCAAGAGCATGGACAATTTAGCCTGAGAGCTTCAAGAAAGTCAGTGAGCTGTGCTGCCTAGTCAACTGGTACCTGCGGAATTCTGGCCCGCAGAAGAGGTGAATGCATGGTACTCGGAAGCAACTGCTGTACATTTGTTCCTCAAAATTTGTTTGACATCTTACTCTCATCCAAGATGCCAATAAAGAAATTTGCTGAATATTTACAGTTCTCCTTATGCCTGAGCTAAAGATTTTCCTCCACTTATTTATTGGACTCCAATGAACTAGTTCCCTTGTGATTCATCTCCTGGCTCTTCAGGTTAATACAGCTTTTTATTTTTATATCAGTACAGTATTTCTCTTTTTCATTCACTTTAGGCATTGCTCTTTTTGAAGTGTTTAATCTCTAGGGCTCTAAAACAACTTACCTTTGCCACCATGTCTCAACATATGGATCTACTGGTTTTACAGGGACAATGCCAAAGGAGAGAAAAATAATTTTCTCTCTACCCTGTATAGCTTTTAACCAGGCATCCACGTAACAAAGGACAGATTAACAAGAGAAAAACAGAAATTTATTAAGATGAAAGTGTCCTGTATACTGTACAGGAAAAACCCCAGAGAAACAAGTAAATCCCCAGAGTAGATCTCAAAGAATTTAGACTTTGATGGGGGGGGCATCGTTTTCTGAAACAAAGAAAGAAAGTTGTGGAGAAAGGTTCTCCTAAGATAAAAGAACCAGCAAAAACACCTTAAACCAAAATACAACTTGTTATACAGATATTAAGTCATGCCTTTCCTACTTTTAGGAGTCAATAGTGATTTAGTCTTCCTCTTCCTGGTGCAGAGAGGGAGCTGCCCTTATGAATGGAGATTTCCTTTACAGACATAAATTTCTCTTACAAAAGGACAACTTCCCAGAGCTATTTCTTGTGTCTACACTTTCTCAAAATAACCAGCTCAAAACAATCAATATGCTACCAAGAGGCATATTTTGAGATGACATAGTCTAGTGTCCCATAGTCATATCTTGGGGTGGTGCGTTTTAAGCCCCAGTAATTCTAACAAGAGTACTGGAAAACATAGTTCTGAGATCCTGCCTCTTCTGAAGCAGGAGAACAGAGTGTGGCAGACTGGCTGGGGAAGTAGTTAATCACCAAGTCACAGGACACATGCATAGGAACAGTTCCCAAAGTCCTACATGTGAACTGCTCAAAATTCGAGCAGGTTTTCAACAGGATGACCTAGACCTGACATCAGCCTAAGGAATGGATGATAGAAAAAGGCAGTCAACATTGAGTTCTCAGCTACTGTGTTCTCTCACAGTAGTCCACTCTCATCCTGTAGACTGTATTTATTTTCCTAGTTTTACTTGGCCCAAACTCAGTCTGCAGAGCCTGTTTCTTTTCCTACCTTTAATAAATGTTAAGCCTTGCTATCATTTGCACTTGTATTGACCAATTCTTTGTTCAGGACAGAAAGAACCTAGAAACCACATCTAGAAGGAGAATTCAGTACCCCGAAACCTGGTGACACTCCTACTCAGGATGTTTAAGATTACTGAGTTGTTAAACCCTTCATGATATTCATCTTGAACAAAAGGGGGAGTTGGCCACATCAAACTAAAAAGTAGCAACATGTAAGCAATTCTCCAGTTCTTTATGTTCCACGAAATAATAAATGTGAAAGACCACCCTGACATTAGTATTTAGAGGTAATACTCAGCTACCCTTCCTTATGGCTTCCTAAAACTCCCACAAGACTCCCTTGACATAGGAGAGATGTAACTCCCAACCTGCTAGACGCCAGATGTGCCAAGTTTGTGTCCCCTGAAATAGAGGAATGATTCCAAAGAACAAAGGAGGTTAAGAGTAGGAAAGGTTTATTGGGGAATAGGAATAGCTCCTGAGAGACAAGAAGTGTCCCAGAAGTGGGTTTCCACCAAGACCCTCCAACATCAGGGGTAGTTTACACAGCAATATCACAAATGTGGGTACAACATGGGTCAAACAATAACCAACCAATAAGATTACAAGTACAGTCACTTAGCTAATAGTGATCCAATAGGAAAGCAGGGTGAGTTGCAAGGGCATGTGGATGACATCATTAACCCTGTCTTACCTATGACTTCTAAAACAGCAACATTTTGACGAAGGGATGGGCCCAGGTGTTCTGGTCACCCACCTAGTTGTCTGGATTTAATGGACTATGGTACCAATCACAGTGTAATCTCAGGTTTCCATTCATCCCTTAGATAAGTATGCAAGTCTGGCCATTGTGACTTAATCTCAAGGCCTTGCCTTCTTCAGATGTGCCTCCAGCCACAATTCTGTCTCCATCTTTCACTGACTTCCTTGAGAGCCCAGTCCCTTTCTGGCTGTATATTAATTTTTATCTATACTCCAACCACCTTTCCCCATGGCCCTCTTCTTTACTTGCTTCTATAAAACCTCAGGTGTTCTCCTTCTTTGATGAAGAATTAATTAACACTCTCCCTTTTGCAATAGCCTGAAAAAAATCATCTCTTTAATTGTTCAGTGCATTTTTTCTTCGATGAGCTTTTTAAAAAATTTATTATGATGATAATTATTCCTATAGCAAAAAAGGGGAGCGGGATTTAAGTAGCCCAAAAGTCATTTCTTTGTGTTCCTTTCAGAAAGGATTGGTTTTTCTTTGATCTAATAATGATTTTCCAATGGAAGAAGAGACAAATGGTTTCTGAGCTTTGTATCAGTTATAGCTATGGTTTGGATATGGTTTGTCCCCCAAAGGCTCATGTGCCAGAAGCTTGGTCTCCAATGTAGCAGTATTGAGAGGTGGTGGGACCTTTAAGAGGTGGGGTCTAATGGAAGGTGTTTAGGTCATGGGGGAAGCACCCTAATGTCTTTCTCTAGAAACAGTTCTCTCAAGACTAGGTTAGGAGCCAGGTGTGGTGGCATATGCCTGTAATCCCAGCACTCAGTGGGGTGAGGCAGGAGGACTGTAGTGTGTTCTGGCCAGCCCGGGCTACATAGTGAGTCCAAGACCAGCCTGAACTACATAGTGAGACCCTATCTCAAAAAACCAAAATCAAACAAACAAACAAATGACTGAATTAAAACTTGTAGGGAGGAATTAGGTCTCATTGAACTGAATTAGTTACCATAAATATAGGTTGTTATAAAGCAGGTCAACCTCTCTGCCTGTCTCACTCACAATCCTCTGTTCCATATGTGCCTTCTTGTCTTTCTGCTTTTCCACCATGCATGGAAGAGCATGAGGCCCTCACCAGGAAATGAGCAGATGCTGGTGCCATGTTTTTAGACTCTAAAACTGTGAACCACAATAAACCTAATTCTTTATATAGCACCTAGCCTAGTGTATTTTGTTATAGCAACACAAAACAGCTTAAGACAGTTACTTTGCATACATGTTTGATGACAGCTGTGGTAATGGATATTATTCTCTTACATTGACTAATGAGGACACAGGCGCAGGCACATAGTGCCCTGTTGTGTTGGATGTGGGCTGCATTGGCACTCAGCATTATTTGGACCTTCTTCTATGCTCTTCTGCTTTTCAGGGATGAGTTTTCTGGGAACCACATTTCCGAGGGTTCTGGATTCATTTTGGGCTCCGCTAATGAAATGGATTTTCCTGAGATTTGGAAGCTAAATAAAAGGTACCAGCAGGTAGACCTTTCTGCATCTAGGCACTTTGCAAATCACCCTCCCTGGTGTTGGCAGCTGCTGTGACTGTCAGTGACAGTCTCCTGTAATTCCTTTCCTCCACAGAACAACTTCCTGACTCTTACAAAGGTAGCAGTAAGTCTGACACCTAAAAGTAGCTGTCCCTGACCTTTACTCCTCCAGACCTCCCAGCAGTCACATAAGCACCTAAGACCATTTGTGAAACTTAGAAGTTAAAATTGAGCTTCAAAACTTAGGATTTTTAAAACTAAGCTATTTGTCCAGCTTCCTCATGCTGAGAGGGAGACTTCCACCCCCAGCCCTGGACAAAGGGCATTTCAACAGAATCAAATTTTCAACATTTCCTGAGTCTTCTGCTGGGCCAGAATTTGGCTGAATCTACATATGCATATTTCCTGGCTTTTGTTTGATCCTTCATATATGTTGGAGTGCTTCTGTGCATTCAGAGTGGGAGACTAGCTAGCCTCCTATTATGGTTTATGTCTAGATGTTACCCCCCAAAGCCTCATGTGCTCATGGGTGGGGCTTTTGAGAGGCAATTAGATCATGTGGGCATGATATTCATCAGTGGATTATTCTAATGATGAACATATAGCTAAATGTGATGTTGAGAGGTGAAGCCTGGAGCGAGGAGATGAGTCACTGGGGCCATGACCTGGAAGTGTTTATCTCCCTTTCTCTTCCTTGACCACTCTCTGTTTCCCTCCATCATGCCATGAACTCTTTCTCTTCTTCCATGCCTCTCTGTCACGCTGCCTGCCTTAGAGCCAGCCAACTATGGACTGAAACCTCTAAAAACTGTGAGCCAAAATAAACCTTTCCTCTTCTAAATTGTGGGTGTTAGTTATTGTGTCTCAGTAATGACAAAGTCACCAAGACGGATTTTGGTACCAGAGAAGTGGGGGTCACTGCTGTGATGCTACCTGACCAGGTGGGTCAGAAGCCTTTGGAACTGTTCACAAGACAGGAGGAATTTTGAAATATTTGGAGATGCTGGCTGAAAAAGCAGCCCTGAAATGCTGTGAGCTGAACTTGATGGGAGATTATGGGCAGAGCTCAGAAGACCAGCATGCTCATAGAAAGGCAGCTGGTAAAGACCAGGTTCAGGAGGTTTCTGTTGGGAACAAGTGAGGTAGGAGACTAGGGTGTGGCAATAGCTGGCTGGGGAAGTAGGCATGACCTATTAACTACAAGATCCCAGGGTTTGGGGATTTAACTCAAGTGGTAGAGTGCTTGCCTAGCAAGCTCAAGGCCCTGAGTTTGATCCCCAACACCCAAAAATAAAAAATAAAAAGATCCCAGATACATGCACAGAACAGTCCCCAAAGCCCTGCACACGGATTTCTCATGAGAATTTGGGCAGGTGTTCAACAGGATGGCCTAGAACTAATGTCATCCTGAGGTGTGAGATCCAAGCACCGCCTCTCAGGATTCATATATAGAAGTTCTCATGGGTTTCCTTGAGATTTAGACAGCATGAAAGGACGCATTGAGGCCATGAAGACGTTGCTATCATACCTTTCCACAATGGCCCATGTTGCATCTCCCAGATGCAATATGTACTTTTATCTTTGCTCTCACCCTCTTTTTCTATTTACTTGACCCAAGTTCACTCTACAAAGCCAGCTTCCCAATCTTCATTTTTGCCTTTTAAATGAACTTTGCCACTGCTTTTTGCTCATTTCGCTCAATTCTTTGTTCAAGGCAAGAAGAACCTAGAATCCAATTCCAGAAAGAGAGGCAAGCAATTTAGAACCTGGTAACATTTAGTTGGTGAGCCACTTTTTAGAAACAAGCTACCAGATAACACAAGGACTGCGTTGGCATTTGGACTCCAGGCCATGTATGTTATGCTTTGATAGAAAATCTGTCTATGTTTTGCTCCTGTACTGAAAAATTGAAGGAGACTGAGATTAAAGGTGGTGGACTAATAAATTCAATGGTGGAAATTTCAAGGCAGCCAAAGATTCAGGCTATGGATTGGATATTGTTGGGTTTTTTAGCCAGGTCTACATTGAGAATCAACACCAAATGACCCAGCAGAATGATTTAAAAGTTTTTAATTTGGCCAGAAACAATGCTCTGGTAAAGTTGTTGCCAGAAAGAGGGAGGAGGGGAGAGCTTGGTTGCTGAAAAGATTAGCATCAAAAAGAAGGCAAGTACTTTACAACAGAACAATAGAAAGTGTACCTCAAAGGAATATGAGGAACCAATAAGACCCCACCCTTTGCAGTCTCAAAATCCTCTTGCTTTGAGAAGAGAGCCCCAGGGAACCATGCTCCAGAATGGCCACTGCCTAGGGAATTTGATCCTCAGGATTTGGTTCATAGTGCCCAGCCAGCCAGGCACACAGAGAGCTACCTAAACCCATGATAGAAGGAAGCCTGGCTACTTCTCCAGCTGAAGGCAAACCTTGGCATCATCCATGTGGTGCTGGCTTTATGGGCGTGCAAAATGCATGAGTTGTGGGGTCTGGATGGCTTCCACCCAGATTTCTGAAAAAGGTCAGGGAAGACAGACAGTGTGTCCCTGAGAAGGCAGTGAATGAAGCTGTGAGGGGGAAGCTGAAAGTGCAGTGGAGACCCCAGGATGTTGGAAGCTAGGAATGTGGATTATCTGGGGAAAGCCACAGGGAATATTATGATTTACATCTAGATGTCCTCATAAAGCTTCATGTGCTCTTAAGTAGGGTATCGGGGAGGTAATTAGATCATGGGGGCATGATGCTCATCAGTAGATTCATCCACTAATGAGTTTATAACTGGGTGTGATGAAGGGTGGCGAAGCCTGGTGGAAAGAGGTAGATCACTGTGGGAATGGCCTGGAAGGTTTTCTTCCTCCCTTGATCCCTCTCTGCTTCCTGCCTCCCATGCCATGAAATGTTTCTCCTCTCCCATACCATCCTGTCTTGGAACCAGCTGACTGTGGACTGAACCTCTGTAACTGTGAGCCAATATAAGCCTCTCCTCCTTTAACCTGTGAGTGTTAGGTATTTTGTCTCAGCAACAAGAAAGCAACTATGACAGATTTTGGTACCAGAGAAGTGGGATTGTTGCTGTGACACTACCTGGTCATGTGTTCAGAAGCCTTTGGAACCAGCTTACAGGAGTGTGGAAAGCTTTGGAGATGTTGGATGAAGAAGCAGCCCTAGAATGCTGCAAGTTGAGTTTGATGAGAGCTTCTGATCAGGGTTCAGAAGACCAGAATACCGACAGAAATGTAGCTAGTAAAGACCAGGCTCAGGAGGTTTCATTTAGGAACAAGAACTAGATCGGCAGTTAGATTCCAGGCCACGTGTATTACCCTCTGGCCAAAAATGTGTCCACACTTTGTTCCTGTCCTGAGACATTACAGGAGACTGCGATTAAGGGCAGTGGACTAATTAATCTTGTGGAAGAAATTTTAAGGCAGTCTAATGTTGAAGTGGTGGCATGGCTACTGTTGGGGGCTTTTTAGCCAGCTCTACCTTGAGAATCAAGAGCAAATGGCCCAGCAGAATGATTTTAAAAATTTTGAGTTTGGCCAAAAAGGAAGCTCTGGTAAAGTTGCTGCCTGCAAAGATGGAGTGGAGGACAACTTGGTTGCTGAAAAGAAATTTGACCAAATTGTAAATAAACTAATTTTTCCATCTAATTAAAGGCTGCAAAGGGCAGCTGACACTGACTTACAGGAAAAAAGAGAAAGGTTGTGAAACAAATAGGTACCCTCTTTATTCCCTTTCTCTGGGGCCAAATAGCCACAGGCAAAGCCCCTCACATCATCATACCTAAATGATTCCATCAGGGGTGCTAGTCCTACTTGTGTGGCATTCTGTTATGGGAGGAGAGGCTGGCCAGATGCCTGAATCTAGGCCCTGATTATCTGGATTCCTTTCCTGCCCAGAATCAAGAGTTCTGAGAAAAGGAGCCTGGAGTGGTGGTGCATGCCTGTATCCTAGCACTCCTGGAGGCCCCAAGTTTGAGCCCAGTGTGGGCAACTAAGCCATTTAATGGGAC
>PVJO010016979.1:19967-40609 GCA_004026905.1 Hystrix cristata | reverse complement strand
ATCCAGTTAAATTACTGTTAAATATAAGGGTTAAGAAAGGATTTGGGAAACATAAATGTAATCACCCACTGAAATATCTAACTGATGCTCCTGATAGACTTTTCATCAACTTAAGCTTGTATACTTGGTTTTTGTGTTATTTTGTATCTCCTTTTAATGTTAGAAAGTTCATTAGGCTGTTTTACTAGTGTAGAATTGTGCTTCCACTGTCTCTGACTTAGTAGTTGGCTGGGTTCCCCGCCTTGTCTTGGGAACAGACACGTGGGAGGAAGAACAATTGCAAGGACTATACCTAGAGACAGGGACAAAATCAATTAAACAACGGAAGTAGCAGATTTAAGACCGGGATACAAAAAGCTGAAAACCATGTACAGAAAAGTAACAAACTGCTAAAAACCTTCATATAACCACAAACTCTGCTCAACCCGCCATTCCTATCCAGTAGCAACCCCCTCCAAAGAGAAAGGAAAAGCCGTGGGGGGGGGGCGGATTATATAAATAAAACTAACACAGCTACAAACAAGACAATGGGGAAGCAAGGGCCAAGAAAACCCCTAATTACCCCCAACTCTCCTAAGGCAGAACGAGATGAAAGAAAAGTAGAAGAAAAAAAGTACCAGATTGCAGAAATTTATGAAAAGTTCACAGACGAAATGAAAAAAGTAGAAGAATTTAAAGAGGAAACGAACCAAAAATTTACAGCAATGTCACTCAATATTTCCAGTAAATTCCAGGGAAATAGTCAAAAAATTGGATGAACTAAACAAGACAGTTCAAAGCCTGAATGACAGATTCAACAAAGATATAGAAATTTCAAAAAAATGTCAAGTTGAGATTCCAGAGATCAGGAATACAAGAGAATTTATACATACCAGAAATGATCATTGTGAAGAAAGGGTTTCTGATATTGAAGACAAAAGTAGATTATGAAAAGGAGCTTAAAGAAGCCAAAAAAGAAAATAACTGAACAAGAAAGAACCATACAGGAGATCTTAGATGAAAATAAAAAAATAATCTAAGTCTAATAGGAGTCAAAGAAAAGGTTGAAGACTACACAGAAGGATTCACAAATATGCTTACAGAAATTATTGAAGAAAACTTCCCAAATATAAAAAAAGACCTGAAAATGCAAGTAAGTGATGCTTATAGGATGCCAAACAACTGCGATGAAAGGAGACATTCACCAAGGCAGATTCTTACCAAACTCACAGATTGCCAGCAAAGAAACAGAATCTCAAAAGCAGTCAGAGAAAAACGAAAAATCACATATAAAGGCAAACCAATTAGAATCACAGCATATCTCTCGGCACAAACTCTGAAGACCAGAAGAGCTTGGAATGAAGTATTTCAAGCCCCACAAGTGAATAACTTCCAACCCGGGCTAATGTATCCAGCAAAATTATCCTTTAAAATTGATGGAAAAATTAGATATTTCCATGAAAAAGACCAGCTCAGAAGATATATGAGAGCTAAACCAGCTCTAGAGAAAATACTCAAGAATATCATAGACAGAAATGTAGTAGTAGATGTATCTGAAAACACTGAGGAAATTCAGTGAGGTCAGGGGATAAATAACAACAAAATACACCAGAAAAAGTAAAACAAGAAACCAACAGACAAAGAAGATAACGATGGCAAATAACCAGCTCATCTCAGTAATATCTATTAATGTAAACGGCCTCAACTCTCCAATCAAAAGACACAGAGTGGCAAAGTGGATCAAAAAACAGAACCCTACAATCTGTTGCACTCAAGAAACACATTTAATCCAAAAAGATATTCATAGACTTAAAATCAAAGGATGGAAAACAATATATCATACACCAGGACCTAGAAAACAAGCAGGGGTAGCCAATTCTAGTATCAGACACAGTAAACTTCAAATTAAAACAGATTAGAAGAGAAGAAGAAGGTCACTACCTACTAGCTAAAGGAACAATACAACAAGAAGAGATAACTTTGATAAAACATTTATGCACCAAATACTGGAGCACCTACCTTCATAAAACAAAATCTGCTAAAATTAAAAGATCAAATAAATATTTAGGGGGTTTTAACACCCCACTGTCGCAAAGAGACAGATCAACTAAACAGAAAGTCAACAGAGAAACTTCAGAACTGATCCACACTCTTGAACATATAGACCTAACAGATATATAGAGAGTATTCCACCCCTCCACAGCAGAATACACATTCTTCTCAGCAGCACATGGTACTTACTCCAAAATAGATCACATACTAGTTCACAAGGCTGGCCAAAGTAAATATAAAAATATTGAAATTATCCCATGCATATTATCTGATCACAGTGCAATGAAAATAGAAATCAATGAAAGAAAAGTCAGAAAAGGGAAATGCTCATGGAAACTTAACAACATACTCCTAAACAACCAATGGGTCACAGAAGAAATCAAAGAAGAAATTAAAAAATTTCTGGAAGATAATGGTAATGACCACACAACTCAAAGAAACCTTTGGGACACATTGAAAGCAGTCCTAAGAGGAAAATTTATTGCAATTAATGCACACATCAGGAAAACAGAACAAGCCCGAAAAAACCACCTTATGAACAGTCTTGAGATCCTAGAGAAACAACAACAAACCAGCCTCAAACCAAAGCTAAGGAGGGAAATCATAAAGATGAGAGCAGAAGTCAATGAAATTGAAACTAAAAAAAACTACTCAACAAATAAATCAAGTAAAGAGTTGGTTCTTCGAAAGAATAAGTAAAATAGACAAGCCGCTAGCAAGACTTACTAAGAGGAGAGAAAAGACCCATTTAAATGCAATTAGAAATGACAAGGTGAAATCACAACAGATGTTGTTGAAATCCAGAAGATAGTGAGTAACTATTTTGAAAAATTATATTCTAACAAACTAGTAAATACAGAAGAAATGGACCAATTCCTAGACACAAACAAACCACCAAAACTGACACAAGAAGACATCAATATACTCAACAACCCAATCACAAGCAAAGAAATTTACTTAGCAATAAAGAATCTAAAAACTAAAAAAAGTCCAGGACCAGATGGATTCACAGCCGAATTCTGTAAAACTGTTAGAGAAATTATATTACCAATACTCCTCAGGTTGTTCAAGGAAGCTGAAAGGGATGGAGTGCTTCCAAACTTAGTCATGGAAGCCAGTATCACCCTGATCCCAAAACCAGACAAAGATCCAACTAAAAAAGAAAACTATAGACCAATCTCCTTAATGAACATAAATACAAAAATCCTCAATAAGATATTAGCAAATAGAATACAACATTTTATTAAAAAGCTGATACATCATGATCAAGTAGGTTTCATCCCAGAGATGCAAGGATGGTTTAACATATGAAAGACTATAAATGTAATTCACCACATAAAGAGGAGCAAAGTCAAAGACCACATGATCATATCAGTTGATGCAGAAAAGGCCTTCGACAAAATCCAACACACCTTCCTGATAAAAACACTGAAGAAAAGAGGCACAGAAAGACTATACCTGAATATGATAAAGGCTATTTATGACAGACCAACAGCCAGCATCATACTAAATGGGGAAAAACTGAAAGCATTCCCTCTAAAATCAGGAACTAGGCAAGGATGTCCACTATCACCTCTGTTATTTAATATAGTATTTGAAACCTTAGCCAGAGCTATTAGGCAAGAAGAAGAAATAAAAGGAATATACGTATAGGAAACGAAGAACTCAAATTATCACTATTTGCAGATGACATGATACTCTACATTGAAGACCCAAAGAGTTCCACCAAAAAGCTCCTAGAATTAATAACCAACTTCAGCAAAGTAGCAGGATATAAGATCAACTTGCAAAAATCATTAGCATTTGTATATACCAACAATGAACAGGATGAGAAGGAAATTATGAAAACAATACCATTCACAGTTGCTTCAACAAAAATGAAATACTTAGGAATTCACCTGACTAAATAAGTGAAAGACCTCTACAAAGAAAACTATAGCACTCTGAAAAAAGAGATTGAGGAGGATGACAGAAAATGGAAGGATGTCCCTTGCTCCTGGTTAGGTAGAATCAATATTGTTAAAATGACCACACTTCCAAAATTGTTATACAGATTCAACACAGTTCCAATCAAAATACCAACAGCATACTTCACAGATCTAGAAAAAACAATCCTAGAATTTATATGGAAATGGAAGAAGCCTCAAATAGCAAAAGCAATACTGAGCAATAAAACCAAAGCAGGTGGGATAGCAATCCCAGACTTCAAGCTATAATACAAAGCAATAGTAATAAAAACAGCTTGGTACTGGAATAAAGATAGACACGTAGACCAATGGAACAGAATTGAGGACACAGAAATTTATCCAGACATATTCAAATATATGATCTTTGACAAAGGATACAAATACATACATTGGAGGAGAGATAGCCTATTTAACAAATGATGTTGGGAAAACTGGTTGTCAGTTTGTAGAAGAATGAATTTGGGCCCATATCTTTCACCATATACTAAATTAAAATCAAAATTAGATCAAAGATCTAAATATTAAGACAGAAACATTAAACCTTATGGAAGACAGAATAGGTAAAACACTTGAAGACATAGCAGTAGGAAAGGACTTCCTAAACAGAACCTCAATCGCACAGGAAGTAACAACAAGAATCAACAAATAGGACTACATTACACTAAAGAGTTTCTGTACAACAAAAGAGTCAATTAGGAGGGTAAAGAGAAAACACACAGAATGGGAAAAAAAATCTTTGCTAGCTACAGAAGACTAATATCTAGAATATACAAAGAACTCAAAAAAATTAAACTACTTAAAATCAATGACCGACTCAAGAAATGGGCCAGAGAAATGAACACATACTTCACAGTGGAAGAAATACAAATGGCCAATAAATATATGAAAAAATGTTCAACATCTATGGCTATTGCCCCAGAAAGAATAGCAATCATTAGGAAGTTAAACAATAACAAATGCTGGTGGGGCTGTGGTGAAAAGGGAACCCTCCTACACTGTTGGTGGGAATGCAAACTAGTACAACCATTATGGAAATCAGCATGGAGATTTCTCAAGAGGCTGAATGTAGAAATCCCATATGACCCAGCCATTCCCCTACTAGGTATCTTTCCTGAAGAGCTAGAGACATCATACTACAGAGATACTTGCACAACAATGTTTATAGCAGCACAATTTGTAATAGCTAAATTCTGGAAGCAACCCGTATACCCATCAATGGATAGCTGGATAAACAAAATGTGGTATCTATACATAATGGAATACTATTTGGCTATAAAGAATGCCAAACTAGAGTCATGTGTAGGAAAATGGATGGACCTGGAAAATATAATGTTGAGTGAAATGAACCAGTCTTGTAAGCTGGAATACCGCATAGTATCCTTCATTTAGTGAGGTAATATACAAACAAAAGAAAAGAGTAAACAATGGTTACACAAAGACAAAGTGTTAGATATAAGGTAAGAGACAAAGGGCTCAAGGGAACAAGAAGAGGGCAAAGGGGGAAGGGAATGGGAATCCAGAGGAAGAATGATATCTTAAAAATAAGAACCTAATAACCCAAACTTAAATCAGTGACATGTACACTGGGTAGTATAGTAATTTTATATAGTTGTGACTTACTGCTGTAGGAAGGTGGCTATTTACATTGCTCACTGTCATAAGCAAAAGGTACAATTAACTGTGGTCTGTAAGCTTGTGTAATTGCCTGTAAGTTTGTGCAATTTTGGATAAATTTTAATAAAAATCAAAAAAAAAAAAGAGAGAGAGAGAGAAAAGCAATGCGGGTTGCAACTGGCAATTTCATAGGTCAGGCTGCTAAAGCCCTTTGAAGTTCAAATCTTACCACAACTTCCCCCAGGTCCTGGACACAGGATTTACTGTTTTCTCTGAAGAGTTTTGGTCTTGCTTTGGTCCCATTCCTCTCTATCCTATTTCTCTCTTTTGGAATGGGAATGTTTACCGCATGCCATTGTACACTGGAAGTATTTAACTTTCTTTTTGTTTTTTGCAGGGACTTATAGCTAAACATTTGCCTTGAGTGTCAGAGATTGGAGACTTGAACTTTTCAGCAATGCTGGAACTTGTAAGACTTTAGTGACTCTTAGAAATGGACTGAATGTATTTTGACAGAGATGTGCGTAAGTCTTTTGGGGGCCAGGGTGGAATGTTAATGATTTATGTTTATATGCCTCTTGTTATGATTTGTGCCTAGATGTCCCCCCAAAGCCTCATATGATCATAGGTGGGATATTTTCAGACATGTCTGGATCTAGAGTATGTGGTTACTAAATTAGTCCACTGATTGGTTTGGCATAGTTCTGTTGGGATCAAAGATGTGATAGTAGGATTAAGGGTGCAAGGATTAAGGGTAGGAGTGCTACCTACCCTAAAGGCAGGTAGCCTGGGTCAGATATAAGGGACAGAAAGAGGCTTGTCTGTCCCTTGCTTGTCTTACTCCCTTCTGCCTGTCTGCCATCCCACCCTGCCTTGGATCCAGCCGATTATGGACTGAAACCTCTACAGACTGTGAGCCAAATAAACCTTTCTTCCCTTAACTTTGGGCATTGGGTGTTTTGTCTTAGCAATGAGAAAAAAGTAACTAAGACACCCCACAAGAGCTTCATGTGCTTATAGGCAGGGCTTTTGGAAGGTGATAGAATTATGGGGGCACTACAGTTGACTTGGCATTAGCAGGTGGGTTGAGCTGAAAGAGGCAGGACACTGATGGTGTGACCAGGAAGGTTATCTCCCTTCCTAGCTCCTCCCTTTTCTTTCTGCCTCCTGACCACCATGATGTGAGCAGCCTTGACAGCAGGCCCTTCCACCTTGCCACTTCTGCATTTGAGCCTGCCAACCATGGAGTGAAACTTCTGAAACCGTGAGCCCAAATAAACCTCTCCGCCTTCAAGCTGCATGTGTCAGGTATTTTGTTTCAGCAACAAGGAAAGTGACTAGGACACTATCTAATGGATTATATTGGTAATTGGAAAAATGCTATTCAAGTGCTGTATTAATTGTTTAAGACGTGAGAGAACAAAAATCATTTTCTATATTAGAACACTAAATCAATGATGAGCTGTATTCCAGCGTGATCTTAGGCAACAGGACAGTGAATCTTGCATGGCCAAAATGGAGACTGATAAAAGAGAAATTGCATGTTTGCAGTTTTACTAAAATAGGGTCCTAAAAGAGGTAAAAAGATATCTAAGTAAAAAAATATTGAAAGGGATTCCACTCATTGTTCCATTCAGTGAACTTATGAAAAGTCAGGAGAGAGCAAAATGAGGAAAATGAAACAGCTAAATTTTATGGCCCTCTAAAGGTGTGCATATCTTCGTATGTTCAGTAGGACTCCAGTGTTCACAGAAGTCCTATTTGTACAGCATACCACTGCAACCCGAATATCTAATAGAGTGTGCAACGCGAGAAACAGTAACCTGATCCATCATTGTGAAAGTTAAAGGATTTTCAAAGGTAACTAATAGAGACTGTACTTGGGCTGACTGTGGCCTCTAACCCCATGCTGCAGTTTTATCTGTGTCTAGAAACATAAAAAGGTCTATGTGGAAGGACAAATGGGCTACAGAAGTCTGAGAGAGACCAAAGTGAGGCTCAATGTACAGACTGTGTTCTATTTGTTATGTGGGAAAGTTAGCCAAGATGAGATGGCAGCCTCTTTGCATCCCATGAATATTCACTTGAAATATATCCTGAATCATTTACCTATACAATAAAATTCTGCTGAAGAAACTACATGTTCTCTACTTTTCAGTTTCAAAGTCCAGGCTGCTGTTATCTAATGATGACAACTCAGGAAGGAACACTTCACAGGGCAAGAGGGTATGCTAAGTCTATATCGGAGCAGCTATGTGAAAATAAAACATTTGCTTTAACAGAGATTCTACAGCAGTGGTGGCAAACCAAAGGCACACGTGCCACAGCGGGCTGTTCATATCACTGAAAGCTCTAAAAGGTTTGCCATCACTGTTCTAGAGCCATGTTTTATATATCTGTATCTAAAATGACTATGATTATAGAATTATTTCCCACTTATCAAATTTTATCTTAGCAAATTAATACAACATCATAGCAAATTATAAATTAATACAATATCATTGTTTAATTTTAGTAAAAAGAAAGTACTATATAGTTGTATAGTATATACCTGCATAGTTGCTACTGCCTCTGACATAGTAGCCTTTGAGTCCCAAATTGCACAATTTTCGATCCCTGTGAAGCAAATTAAACAGTCCATGTTGAAATAAACTGAACTATCAGCTTAAGAGGGGAATAAAGTTGAATGCAGCATAGATTAAAAAAAGGTAAAGGAAAATAAAAGCAATCCTCCTAATAATTTTTTTCACCGATATTGCAGAGATAACAATATATTTCCTATGCAGTTCTAAGAATTGGTAGCAAACGTACATGTAAAATATTTAGCATAGTCCATGACATACGTAAGCATTTATAACTACTAATTATATGGAAGTACATAGTAGAATTTCTCCTGGATATTGGAGGAAGAATTTGATTTTATTTCTGATACATAAGCATTAAGTTGTTCTCTAAATTTTGCTGGAAGAATTGAGCATAAAACATTAGTAAAAAGATTTTGTTTACATACATATGAATCCACATGCAGATGCTAGTCCATTTGCAAACAGGCCAAACTATGTATTACCCATATTATATGAATATCTAGTATACAAGATATTCATGTTTGAGCAGTGGTTGTTTTAAGGATTAGCAAACAATGAAGTTAAGAAACTTTTCCTTACTGCCAATCATAGCTAAGACTACTTTTCTAATAGAGATACAATAATCTAAACAAAGTACAATTCTTATGAGCTTGATTTATTTTCTTACCTTCTTATTTCTTTTTTGGGGGGGCATAGTTTATAAAACAAAGTACTGTAGGTGACGATCTCAGCAGGACAGGGGAGGGAAGTACAAGTGTACTCTGGCAGCATGCCTATTGGTCCCCCCAAAACGGGAGCAATGAGGATGAGATAGGGAGTAGGAGCTGTACAAAGCATCTTACAGGGTACTGAGGTGTCAGATGGAAGAGAGGGTCACTATGGCTGCCAGAGTGATTATAATGAGCAAATAAGCAAATGAGGATAAGCTGAGGGCAGCTGAGAATCTCCTTGATGAAGGTTACTTAAAACATGGCAGGCTCAGGACAAATCATCTAAAAACAAAGAAGGCTAGAAAGAATCTCAAAGTGTTAAGTGGGCCAATATTGGAAGTACTGTTACAAATCAAGGGTATTTAATTATTTAACAGCTACAAAGGTAGTTTATAATGTATTACATATGCATACATATACATATTGATGTACATATGTAAAATATATATATATATATATATATATAGAGAGAGAGAGAGAGAGAGAGAGAGAGAGAGAGCTGACTAACTCTGTATACTGAGAGGGCATAGGAACAACAAGCACAATTGAGTACCCAGATTTTGTCTCAGCAATGAGAAAAGTAACTAAAACACCAACATATACAAAATGTATCATTTATCCTTGCTTATCTCATAGGTGCCCCAAATCAAAATACTGCATGCAAAATCAAATTCAGGATCTCACTGCTGTCTCAAAATAAAACACACAAATCAGTGAAAGGCAGGAACACAAGGCAGAAACCAGGCAATTATCCTTGACCTAGTCTCCTTCCTATCCTTTAGCTTCCCTTGCCCCACTCCCATCTAATCCAATCCCCAATATCAGCAATTCTCAGTCTTTCTTCCTTTCTACTGTCACCTATCCTAATCCAAGCCACGGAATTTCTTGCCTGGATAACAGTCTTCAGTGGTTCTCTGTCTCTCTACTGCCAGAATAACCATTTTAAAATACTAATCTGATCCTATCACCCACTAGTTTAAAGTTTCCTTACACAGATGCTCCTTGATTTACGATGTGGTTATGCCCAGATTTGCTTTCTCCCACTCAAATTTATGCCAGTCTATTTCCTTTGGAGCCTTCTCTGCATGTTACTTCCCCAAAGAACCCTAAGACTCATGGAAAAAGATTAGATGTTATCAAAGCATCATGTAATTCTGTCAACATTTGTAACTATAATTAATAAAGTAGTTGTGTAACTAGCTGTCTTAATATTGAGTTCCTTTGCTAGAAAGTAAACTCATTGTAGTGACTAGCTCTGTCTTGTACCCACGTGCCTACCAACACACAGTACTGATACATAGAAGCTCAAAAACTATTCACTGAATAAACACATGCTGCGCTACAAAAGCGGGTAATACTTTTTACACTAAATTTAATATGCTGTTTAATTTGGGGGGGATTCAATTTTCAGATAATGCTACAAAAATAAAGAAAAAGAATGCGTCAGATTTAAATTCTATTACATTGAAGGTCTATCAAATAAGATCTGCTTCCACAAGGATTTTAATCCAACAGGGACCATGTGAGATTAGGACAAATACTAACGTTTCCAGAGATCAAAAAATATTTAAGTGGTTTAACTCACTTAACATAAAGGAAACAATTTCTAGATTTCAATTTTCCAGTCACCCTCCTCATATTAGTTAATTTCCATAAAGGGGCAATTTTAATTTGAAATGAATATTTTCTCAAAGACACTGCTGTAAAAATAGTTAAGTCTTTTATCTGAAATAGATGGTTTAGTTCCCCCAATACCGGGGATTGAAACCGGAGTCTTCACACTGAGTTACTTCACAAAAGTTGCTAGCCCTTTTCTAGTTTTAATTATGCGACAAGATATCTCTAAATTGCTTAGTTGCCCAGACAGGGCTTGAAATCGCCATCCTTTTGGCTCAGCCTTCCAGAGTTCTCAGATTACAAGCGATGGCTCCCATGACTGGCTAGGTAAGTAAGTTTGAGGAGATTTTAAGGTTTGAAAAGAGATCTCAATCAAAGTAAGTTACTCAGCTTTAAAACTTCACTGCGATTAGCACTTTCATTTTACATTCACTTTCCTTCTCTGCCCCCCCGGGGCGGGCACTGAACCCAGGGCCACTGCACTGATCTATAAACTCAATCAATTGCCTAAAGTGGGCTGGAATTTGGGATCTTCCTGCCTCAGCCTCCCGGAGTACTAGGATTACAGGTTTCCGCCACCATTAACTGGCTTCCTCCAATTTTTAATGACCGCTCTATTTGTAAACACAAAATGACATATTGGCTACTACATCTTTTCTTAACAGCCTACAAAACTAGAATTAGGCTTTCTGGTAATAGGCAACAACTCCGTAAAGTCTAGAGGATTTTTGTGGGGGCTGTGTGTGTGGTTCTAGGGATTGAACTCAGGGATTTGCGTGTGTCAGGCAAACGCTCTACCACTGTGCTATACTCCCAGCCTTTCTAAAATTTTTAGATCGGGTCTCACTAAATTGCCCAGGCTGAGAGTCTCCTGCTTCAGCTTCCCGAATAGCTGGGATTACAGGCGTGGGCCAGTGAAATTATAAACGACAGCATGCTCCAGGATCAGCGAACAATCACAACTAAATTTGTCACAGCTACACTCTGGGTAACGATCAGGATAGGATAGAAAGGAAGAGAAACGCGTTCCTACTTACTCCACAAATGCCCTAGAGCAGAGGCAATGAATTTTGTAATCCTTCTCCGGGTCTTCAAGGAAGAGAAACATTTCGGCCACGTGGCTCCACTTCTCGCAGCACATTTTTCCCCCTCTCAGCAACCCTGACTTTCGCAGCCCGGGCTGGGCCTCTGCTGTTACCGAGACCGAAGGGAAGAGACGGTGTGCCAGCGGGCGCCGGTTTACAACCTGTGCCGACACCTTCACCGCGAACCCGCCGAGGACTTGCTATAGGAAGTGGCTCGGGGAGGCTTCCGGAAGGGGCGGGGCGGCAATTGGTGTCACAGTCAATGCAGCCCGGGCTGCTTCCTCACAGGCTGTCCGAGGAAAGCGGCCGCGCAAATCGGTCCGCCTCTCCCGGCTGCTGAGGCACCGAGAGGTCCCGCCGCTGGAGGGTAAAGGTGAGCCGCCTTTCCTCTCCGGGTCAGAAGTGCGTCGAGGCTCTCGTGGATCTTGCCGCGCTGCTCCAAGCCGGCGCTCGGCGTCGCGTCGGTCCCGCGGGGCTGGAAGGGCGCGCGCCGACTCTCCCGGGGCCTCGCCTGAGTAGCCCGCGGCGGGCGCCCTCGGCGCTGGGCTCGGGGTGCTTTGCGGGCCGGGAGCCGAGGTCCTGCCCGAGCCCCCGCTAGCGCGGCCCCGCTCCGCAGCTCGCCCCCGGCTCGGCGCGTTTTGCCTAAGCTTTGCCGGTGGGGCGAAGTGTCTTGAGTCTTCACCGCAGGGCTCTTGCTTGCCCGGTGACTTTCCCGACTCTGGAGCGAGCCTCCCGCCCACAAAGGCTAAGGGAAGAGGGTGTTGAGGAGGCCGCGTGGCTCGCCCCGCACTCTGCCGGCCCGGGGCCTGATTACGCCCCGTACTGCCTGTGTGGCTTGGGCGAGAGCCACAATGAACCTGTTTGAGCTTCATTGTGATCATCTGTAAAATGAGGATGAGCAACAGTAACTATCTCGTGGGGCTGCTGTGTTGACTAAGTGAAGTTATGTGTATCTGACCTTTCATTTGTGCAATTAATAGTTCAAGACAGACCTTGTATGCACCAGTCACTGAGAGTTTGCAGCCTGTAAAACAGGTCTCTGCCTTCAAGTTGCTAAATAGCTAATAAGAAATATTCGTGTTCCCATAAATAGGATGGAGAAAACTGGAACGGCACTAAGGAATCAGGAAAAAAGGCAGCCAGTGTTAGTGTTCCTTGCCACTACCCGGGCAACTCCTCAAAGAAGCAAGTTCAGACCTGAAATTTGTGGGAGAACTTAGAACTTGTTTTTGTTTTAATCTGTTTTTTTGCTGTTAATGCCTAAATGACGTTAGGACTTCTTGGGACTGAGCAAAAATCTGGACATTTTTAGAACCATCGTTGATATTGGCCTCATTTACAAGTGGATGGAAATAGAAGATTAATTTTCAAAGAAACTTTTATTCCCAAACCGTAGTGCCTCCGCACTTTGAGGTCAGAAATAGGCCGATTTTGGTGATTTAAGAAGGTAAGAGCCCCGCAGAGTTACAGATATACCAGTTTAGACGGTTAACATTATTGAGATGAGTGGCTAGGAACATAAGGGTAGAACAATAACCATCAAAGAGACTGGAAGATTTTAGCTAAAAGTTGAAGGGCATTCTAGGATTTTTTTAAGGTTTAAATTTATAATTTAAAAAATCTTGAAAGGCAACTTATATCAGAACCTTGAGTTTTCACCTTGAAATCTAAAAGTTTTTTTTGTCTTATTATTATTTGTATTTTTACTGGAATTAAATCTTAAAATTTTTTTATTAGTACGTGTTTGCAGTACATAATGATTACATAATTGTACGTATTTGTGGGGTGCATTGTGACATTTCAATACAAGTGTCCAGGGGTTGGGGATTTAGCTAGAGTGCTTGCCTAGCAAGCACAAGGCCCTGAGTTCGATCCCCAGCACCACCCCCCACCCGAAAAAAACCAGTAACAATACAAGTATACAGTGTATACTGATTAGCTCAGGGTAATTAGCACATCTGTCATCTCAGACATTTTCTTTGTGTTGGGAACACTCAAAATCCTCTCAGCCTTTTGAAATATTCAATTGATTGTTATCAGCCATACTTGTGCTACTGTGCTTAGAACATTGGAAATTATTCCTTCTATCCACCTACACCCCTGTACCCATTAAGCATCTTCTCACTACCCCTACTACCACACCCATTCTAGGTTCTCCTAACTACAATTCTATACTTCTTTGAGATCAACTTTAGTTTCTACATGTAGTGCAAAAACGTGTGAACTTTGTCTTTCTGTGTCTAACTTAACATAATATCCCGTAGTTCCATCCATTGTTACTGTAAAATGACAGAATTTCGTTCTTTTTTGTGGCTGAATAAAGTTCTACACACCACAATCTGTCTGTCCACTCTCATGCCAGTGGACACCTAGTTGATTACATGCTTTGGCCATTGTGAACAGTTCTGCAGTAAACATGTAAGTGCAGATATCTCTTCAGCATACTGATGTCATTTCTTTTGGATGTACACTCAGTAGTGGAAATTGTTGGATATGATAGTTCTATTTCTAGTTCTTTAGGAAACTTCTGTCCTGTTTTTCATAATGGCTGTAGTAATTCACATTCCTGTCAATAGTGTATGAGAGTTAATTCACATTCCTGTCAATAGTGTATGAGAGTTCCCCTTTTGCATCCTTGCTAGCATTTGTTATTTTTTGTTTGTTTTGATGCTAGGAATGGACAGGACTTTGAGCGTACTATGCATGCACTCTACCATGTACCAAATATACCCCCCGCCCTACAAATATACCCCCAGCCCCATAATATTTTTTTTCTTTTTGATAATAGCCATTCTAACTGGGGTGAGATGATTTCTCATTGTGTTTTTTTTTGGGGGGGCAGCGCTAGGGATCGAACTTGGGGCCTTGTGCTTGCTAGGCAGGCACTCTACCACTTGAGCTAAATTCTCGACCCCTCATTGTGGTTTTAATATAAATTTCCTTGCTGGTTAGTGATGTTGAACATTTTTTATGTACTTGTTTCCCATTTGTATATCCTTTTTAAAATTTTAATTAATTTTTTATTTGTACATGTTTGAGAAATGTCTATTCAGGTCATTTGCCTCCTTCTTTCCCTCCACAACTCCTAGGAATAAATTTAGGACCTTCATGCAGAGCTACATTCCCAGCCACTATCCCCTTTTTTGGGATAGGGTCTCCTAAGTTGCCCAGGCTGCTCTTGAACATGAAAATCCTGTGCCTCAGGCCCCTGGGTAACTGGGATTACAGGTATGTGCCACTACACCTAGTGTGTTTGCCCACTTTTAAGTTGATTTACTTGGGATATTTTGATGTTTAGTCTTTTGAGTTCCTTGTATATTCTGGAAATTGATCCCTTGTTGGGGGAATAGTTTGCAAATACAGTATTTTCTCTCATTCTGTAGGTTGTCTCTTCACTCTGTTGTTTCTTTTGCCACACAGAAGCTTTTAAGTTTGATGTAATCTCATTTGTTAATTTTTGCTTTTGTTGCCTGGTCTTGAAGGATCATACACAAAACAACTTTGTCCAGACCCATGTCCTAAAGAGTTTCCTGTATATTTTCTTCTAGTAGTTTTAAAGTTTTGGGTTTTACACTTAAATCCTTGATCCATTTTGAGTTGATCTTTGTATATACTGAGAGATAGCCATCTAGTTTCTTCTACATATGGGCATTCAGTTTTCCTAGTGCCTTTTATTGAAGAGACTGTGCTTTCTCCAGTGTATGTACTTGCTTTCTGGCTTTGTTCAGAATCAGTTAGCTGTAAATAAGTGAATTTATTTCTACATTCACTCTTCTGTTCTATTGATGTGTGTGTGTTTTTATGCCAGTTCCATGCTATTTGAGTTACTATAGTTTTTAAGTGTTTTTCGAAGTCAGATATTTCAGTGCTTTCAGCTTTGTTCCTCTTGCTTAGGATTGCTTTGGCTGTGTGGTGTTTCGTGGTTCTGTATGAGTTTTGCGATTGCTTTTTTCTAGTGCTGTGAAGAATGTTTTTTCTGATTCTGTGAGCAATGTCATTGATATTTTGATAAAAATTGCTTTGAATCGTGTTGAGTAGTATGGACATTTTACCAATATTCCTCCAATCCATGAATATGAGATGTCTTTCAGTTTTTTGTGTCTTCTTTGTTTCATCACTGTCTGTTTTGTAATTTTTATTGTACAATCATTCACTTCCTTGGTTAGATTTACTCCTAAACTTTTTTTTTTCACTTACTTACACAGCCTGAAGATAATTCTTTATATTTTGGATGCACCTGCATTTTGACTGCAACTTGTTACATTAGGTCCAGTGTGACCTAAGTGCCACTTGTTATTGTTCAAAAAGTTTCTGATTTTAGAGCATTTTACAATTTTGGATTAGAGATGCTCAACCTATATGTACACTTTTATACTATCTTCAGTTTTCTGGTGTCTTCTAGGGGACTTGGAACATATCCCTTGTGGATAAGGGAACTCTGCTATAATCCTATTACTAGTTTGTCTAGGGAAGTACTAAAATGTAAGATTTTATATTCCTATTAAAAACTGGAAATGAGACTAGATTATCACAAGCAGTTGTTTTAAGTAGTAATGGTAATATCATTAAAATGTTGATTGAGCCTAGGAAAAGTGTCTTTTGATGTCTATGAATGGTTCATAAATTTTGTTAATCTATTAACAATGTTTAAGCACTTTTAAAAAACAGAGATATAATTTACCATAACATTCGTCATTTTACTTTGTAGAGCTTAATAGTTTTTCCATATATTTGCAAGGTTCTACAACCATTGCTAGTAATTACAGAATATTTCATTGTCCCAAAACATTTTGTTTGTATTAGCAGTCACTCCTCATTTTCCTCTCCTTTTTCCCCTGGCAACCATTTATTTTTCTGTCTATGGATTACCCCATTCTGGTCATATAAATAGAATCATTAAATATGTGGCCATGTCTTTTGGGTTTTTTTCACTTATACTATGTTCAAGACTTACCTATGCATGAACCAGTGTAGTACTATACATCATTCCTCTCTATGGCTGAATAATATATGGATATACATTTTGTTTAGCCTTTCATCAATTGGAGTTGTTTCCACAGACATTGGAGTTGTTTCCACATTTTAGCTATTATGAATAATGTTGTTGTGAGTGTTTCACAATTTTATATGTGCATATATGCTTTCAGTCTTCTTGGGTGTACCTAGGAGTAGAATTGTTGGTACTTTATGAGACACTGACAAACCAATTTCCACAGTGGCCACATTACTTTACATTCTCACCAACAATGTTTAAAGAGCCTAATTTTCTACATTGTCATCAATATTTATTATTTTTTTGTAGATTATAGCTCAGTTTTAGATCTCTCATTCTTACAAATACTAAATTTTACTATTTTGCACTTTAAATGATCAAACACTTGTAAATGATAGTATTTCAAATCTTTAAGGTGGACTGGTTAAAATATAAAAAATAAAGCCCAGGTTGAGGGCTTAACGTATACTCTGCTTATCTTCTGTTACCAGAACAGTCTCAGGTTTCTCACAAGTAAATGCTATTGATTGTAGGAAATTAGACTAAATTAGAGTTCTGTCCCTGAAAGGACAAGTCACAGTGTTTGCCCTGTTAATATATTGCCAGTTAGCAAGATAATGCTGGCATAAAGACAATATATAATCACTTTTGGGATATGTCTCTTTTTTTTCTTTCTAGCCCTTTCTTTCATTTATACATTTTCTACATCAGCCACAAAAGAATTGAGGTGATTTTCATTAAGATTACGTAGCATGAAATAGTAGTAAGATGACATAATATGGAATAGTAGTAAAATGTCTCTAATAATAGAATCAGAACCACAGAAAATATGAATGGAAGAAGGAGATCAAGGAAATCTTATATAAGAAATTATGATTGTAAGGATAATATAATTATATCATTGAATAGCATGTTTAACTGTCATGTGTAGCAAAGTTAGTGAAAAGTGACTTAATTGCATATCTCAGCTTCATACTTTGTTTTGTTTTCAAAGCAGCAAAGCTTTTTATAGCTCTGTTAAGACAGATTCTTAGATGAGGCTTTACATAGTGGCACTAAATAGTTGTCCTTAGTGAAGCAGTGGTAGCATGGATATGACCTTAATTGTGATATACTTCCCTGAGACTGTAATCATATCTGCCAAACATTCGTGAATGTCATTTGCTATTATTTTACAGAAATTTTAACTCTAGATGTTAATCGTTACCTTCTGTCACTAATCATGTATTCCATTTGTTGACTATGTTTTTCAGGATATATGCATTGACTCTTAGGACAAAACATTTCTCTAATTTCTGGTAAGTCAAGTGACTATTTTAGATAGTTCATAAAATAGTTATAAGTGGTATTCTTAGTTGTTTAATATTTTAGAGAAATTTTAGTGACTAAGATAAAAAACAGTACTGATAACTTTTTTGTTATTGCATAATGTCAGACAAACAGATAGCTTTTCTGTACATTTGTCTCTCAATGAAAAGACAACATCCAAAAATGTATATCATTTCCTAAAGAATTTGGTTACTTTCACTGAATTAGATAGTGATGTTTCATTTTGTGAAGAGCACACTTACTCTCAACATGATCTAGTTTAAAGTCCAAATGTTCAACATGATCTTCTTAAGGTATGAGTCAAATAATTAAGGTCAATCTGAAATTTTAGTCCTCATCAGCCTTTTCCTATCTCAGTTACATCTTAGAAGTTATTTCAAATGCTAAACTCAGCACTCTTCATGAGCAAACAGTTGAAACCTTATAATTTTCACATTTAAATCTACCACAAAGTCAAGCATTAAAAAATCTACTCATTTTGGTATTAAGAAATGATTATAGTATTTATGTGGACTAAAATATTTAACTTTGCTGTTCTTGGAGAATAACTCTGGATTATTTTTCCCTTCTAGTATCAAAATTAAAGACTTGCTGTAGCAATGAAGAAAGAGACTGAATTCACCATTTTCACCTAAAGAAAAATGATAGACAGAAATCAAACCTGTCCTGCAGGACAGGATTCTATACCGTATATGACTTGTCTGATTCACATGCTTGAAGAGTGGTTTGATGTGGAGCAATTGGAGGACTATTTGAATTTTGTAAACTATCTCTTGTGGGTTTTTACACCACTAATACTTGTAATACTTCCTTACTTTACTATCTTTCTTCTCTACCTTACTATTATTTTCTTACACATTTATAAGAGGAAGAATGTATTGAAAGAAGCCTACTCTCATAATTTATGGGATGGCGCAAGGAAAACAGTGGCAACTCTGTGGGATGGACATGCAGCGGTTTGGCATGGTAAGCCAAGAATGCTTCACTGTGTGTTTTGCTATCTGTACGTGACACCAAAACTGTATTTTTCCATTTTATTCATTGAGAAGATACTAAAAAATAGAATCGAAGTGAAGTTATTCCTGATTGTCTATTTGTATGCATTGTGCATTTGTATTTTTTTAAATTATTTTTTCCAAACACATTATTTTCCATTAAGTTACTAACCACACAGCTCTGAAGACTACTGCCATAGTAGTCTAAATATCTAAAGAGTAAGGAGACCAATTAAAACTATATAAAAACTTTTTAAAAGGTGTTAAATTATTTAGCATTTTCTTCTGGTTCTATTCAAAATAGGTTCAGTTTTATTAGTGTAGAGATTTTTAAAGAATGAAATATTTACTAGCATTATATTAAATACAACTTGTACACCAAAATTTACCTACTTTTTGTTTGATTTATCTTAGAAGTCAAAATGTCTTTCTGAATAATGACAATAAATTTCTCTCCAGGAAATTAATTTTTTTCTTTATTATTTGAGATACTGTACAATTAACGATTAATGGGTCTTCATTTGTCTGTCATGAAAATTGCCCTCTGGTGGCTTATTTTTAAGGGCTTAATATTTTTCTCTACCAGATTTTCTGCATTATTCCACCAATATCTTATTTATTGGTTTCTTTTTTTGAGAACTATCCAAAAATACCTGAGAATAAATGGGGAAGTGTGTCAGTCCACTTCTTGTTGCTGTCCAAGAATACCTAAGACTAGGTAATTTATAAAAGAAAAACATTTGTTTGGTTCGTGCTTCTGGAAGCCCAAGAGTGTGGTGCTAGCTCTGGTGAGGGCCTCACACTGCTCCATGCATGGTGGAAAAGCACAAAGGCAAGCAGTACATGCAAAAGAGCAAAGCATGAGGGGTAATCTTACCTTTTACAACCTGCCCTGGAGGTAACTTATACAGTATCCCAAGACCGAGATCATGTTTATTCCTGGGATTGATATTAATCTGTTCTCATCACCCAGACATCTCCTGAGTTCCCTCCTAACACTGCTACGTTGAGAAATTAAGTCTCAACATGTGTTTTGGTGAGGACAACCCATAACAGCATGTGACAAAGATGTGGCTTTCTATATCATGTTGTTGAGTGCTGAAGTGGTTTCACAAAAGGGCACAGAAGCCCAGACTTTGAAATGGACACTGGAGGATATGTATTACCGAAGTATAAGGCTGCTGTTAGCAAAGGTCACCAATGACATGCTTATTAGGCCAATGTGTTGTCCTCTTAATACTACATAAAAACTTACATACCTACAAATCCCTTTTGAGGACTTACTATACTAGACAATGTCACATGCTTGAGATACATTGACTCCTTTAAACCTTAGAATATGATAGATACATTTTATCTACTGTTTCCATCTTACCCTTGTAGAAACTTAGCTCTGGTAGGAGGTTTATTGTCCAGGGCACACCAGGAAGCAAAACCTGGAACAATGTCTGACATGTAGTGCTGAGGTTTATGTTCTGTGTCATGCAGTAAATCTTTCTGGGGTTGGGGAATTCAGGGCCAAAAGTATTCAGCAGGTTTGTAAACAGGAACCATGTGCCTTTGATGTCTTCAATTGTTTTTTAAAAATATTTTTTATTAGTACCTATTGATTTTATAAAACACTGGGTTTCAATGTGGTATTTTCATTTATGCATGTAATATATTTTGATCATATCTATTCCCCATTTCTCTTCCTGTCACAGCCTTCTCCCTTAT
>PVJO010016979.1:0-19867 GCA_004026905.1 Hystrix cristata | reverse complement strand
ATTATGCTTTCTTAAACTGTATTTTGGAAAAAAAATATACAGAATTACACAAAAGTTGCAATAATAGTACCAAGAGTTCTTATATATGTTTCGCATAGCTTCCCCTAGCATTAACACATAATCATTATACAATTATCAAATTAACAATGGAAGACTAGAATCTATTACATTATATATATTACCCAAATTTAAAAAATTTTCTACCAGTGTTCTTTTTTCTAAAATCTATTGAATTTAGTTGTCATGTCTCTTCTAGCCTGTGGTACTTTTCTTAGTTCTTTCATGACCTTGACACTTTTGGAGAATGTTGGTCAGTTATTTCATAGTCTGCTTCTCAATTTAGAGGTGGTACTTCCCATAATTAGATTATATAGATTAGACAAGAATGCCACAAACATTATGGTGTATACTTCTCAGTGCATTATATTAGAGGGCTCATGATGCTGATGTGTCTTATTATCTGTGATACTAACTTTCATCACCCATTTCGGATGTCTATCAGGTAAAGTTACTAGTTTTTTGGGCAGGGGATGTGGCTTAGTAGAGCACTTGTCTAACATACATGAGGCCTTACCTTCATTATCTACCACCACACCACACAAAAAAAGTTACTACTTTTTTTACTTTAATTGATAAATTACTTTGTAATTGCTTCTCTAATAGTTTACTGATGAAACTATTTTAAAACTATGTAAAGAACCTCAAATAAGATATTTAACTTTTCTGAATCTTTTATTTTCATCTTCTAAATTTGTTATTTTAAGATTCAGTGAAATGTCATGTAGTGCTTAGCATAATTTCTAAAGTTTCAGTAAATGTAGCATCATGCTCTGATAACTTAGAAGGCACTAAAATATGTATACCTTCTGCTTCTTGATCATTACTAAGTTCAATGTAACATACTGGGTCACTGATATTTAAAACATACTTTTTCAAGCTGTCAGTTTTTACTATTATTCTTAGTAAGATAGGCATTTTTCTATCCAGTACACATATACATTTATCTACTGTTTCATGAAAGGTGTATGTGTTTCTACATGTAATCTGCTCTTACATTTTACTCTTTTATTTTAAAAAATGCTGTTCATAACTCACTAAAGTGGTTTCATGATTTGATTTCACAACTCAATGATAAATTACAACTAGTGTTTGAAAACCGTGAATGCATGTGAACACGTACTTACCTGTGGCATGAGGTACGAACACAGACTTGGCAAATGCAAGTTTGCATCCTGTCCCACTGTGTAACCTTGGGTAAATGATATGGGCTTTCGACACTTAGGTTTCCTCATCTCCGGAGGATTTTTGTGTTTTGTGATGGTTATTGAGTCCAGCATAGTTTTTGGCACATAGATGCTCACTAAATTTTAAATACTCTTCTTATAGGACAAAAATAAAGGCACTATTCACAGAGGAGATTGCTTTTGAATAAGGCTTTTAACATGTTCATGATGGGGCTGTTATTTATATGTTTCATTCATTACCAGGCAGCTTGAAGCACTGGTTGTACTTGCATACTGTCCTTACCACTTCAACTGCCAGTGGTACAAACTGCTCGATGGGACAGTCATGCATGTACCACTAGTGGTGCAAGTCAGTGAGAACATGTTAAGAATGTTTAGGAAAAAAATAAGTAGCTATTTGCTACCACTGTATTTAGAGACTAACAGTGATCAAAGTTGGTTCAGAATGAAGACAGAGACAAATGATCATAAAATAAATTGTGTCCAAAGTTTATCTCTTCCCTTCACAAAATCCATGAGCCCATGAGTTCTGCCAGACTTCTAAGGAGCAGATGATATCTATCTTGAGCTGTTTCAGGGTGAAAAGTGTGGAATACTGTGGTTTATTTCACAAGGCTAATATAACTTTGGTATCAGAACTAAGGAGAACACACACACAAAGGAGATTTATAGTCAGTTTTACAGAAAATAGTTTTGTAAAATCTAATACTTAGGACTTAAAAGTGAAAGCTATTTTTGAAAAGACATGATAAATGGCGGGTCAGATCAGCACACCTCATTTACAACTTGTCTTAGAAAATAGTAAGAAAAAAGTCTAACTTAAAAAGATAGCCTAAGGGTTTGATCAGGAAATATAAATGGCTAATAAATGTGTAAGTCCCCCTAGTAATTAGGGAAATGCAAATTAAAATGTCATTGAGATATCATTTTTACCTAAAAAATTGACAAAACTTAAATTGCTAGCAATAAAGAATCAGAATATGAAGAAATGAAAATTGTCATTCAATGCATGTCAGTAAGCAATGTAATATAGCCATTTGGAGTAGAGGGCACAGTTTATTACCAGTATTCTTATAATTTAAAATGAGACTATCAAATGACCAATAGTTGATCTTATAGTGATACATGTTTGGTGCACAAGGATCTGTATAATATAAGTGAATATTTATTGCAGCAATATGTGTAAAAATTTGGAGCAATCCAGTTGTTCCTAAATAGCTAATTCATGTCCTTGTATGGTCAGATGTACTGGGGTATGAATTTGTTAATGGAGTACTTTATAACACTGAAAAGAGTAAGGTTACTTCCTGTAGCTATTATAGACAGATCCCCAGGATACATTATTGTATAGAAAAGATTGATAACTATACTCACAGTGACATACTATTTTTGTTAAATACGCATCAGCAAATAAAATGTGTGTTATATTCAGAACTAGAAGATGAATCATCTATGGTGAGTAGTATGCTGAGAGATGAACCTGAAAAGATACACTGTGCAGTAGCTGGGTTTTGAAAGAACTTGAATCCTGTGCTCATGAGTTTGGACTTCTTTTTTGTAGGCAGTTTAGTTCTACTTGTTTTCCTGAGGAAGATCCTAGTGTGACATCATCGTGAATTTACCATAGTGTGTAGGTATAATGTCTTCAAACTGGATTTTTTAAAAATATGTTTTTATTGTTTATTTCACAAAATACCGGGTTTCAATGTACGTAATATATTTTCATCATGTTATCCCTCCATTAACCTTTTTTGTACCTCTCCCTCTTATTCCTTTCTTCTTATCTAACAGTTTCCTATTTTTATGCCATCGTTTTTAGATTCCACATACTAGGAAGAACACATGGTACTTATCTTTCTGAGTCTAGTTTCTTTTGGATAACATGATGGTCTACCCTTCCATCCATTTTCCTGCACATGTCATAATTTCATTCTTTATTGCTCAGTTGTGTGTGTGTGTGTGTGTGTGTGTGTGTGTCACATTTTATCTGTTGATGGGCAGCTAGGTTACTTGCATATCTTGGCTGTTATGAATCATACTGCAATGAACATGGTCGTGCTGTTTTCCCTGGTAACAATAAACATGGTTATGCTGTTAGACTGACTTTAATTCCTTCAAATATTTACCAAGGGGTGATGTACCTGGATCAACAGTAGCTCTAATTTTAGTTTTTTGAGGGACCTTTATTCTGATTTCCATAGGGGTTATAGTAATTTATGTTCCTACCAGCAGTGTAGAAGGGTTCCTTTTCCCTATGTCCTTGCCAGCTTGTATTGTTTTTGGACTCTGGATGATAGCCATTCTGACTGGGATGAGATGGAATCTCAATGTAATTTTGATTTGTATCCCCTAATGGCTAAAGATACTGAACATTCTTTTTCAGATATTTCTTTCAATTTGTTTCTTCAGTGTTCTATTTGTACTTCTTTTGAGAAATATCTGTTTAATTCATTTGCCCATGTATTAACTGGGTTATTTGATATTTTTTGAGACTTTGAATTCTTTATATATTCTAGATATTAATTCTCTGTCAGAAGAGTAGCTGATAAAGATTTTCTCCCATTCTAGGCACTCTTTACCGTTAGTTGTTTTCTTTGTTGTGCAGAGACTTTAATTTGATGTAGTGCCAGTTGCTGATTTTTGCTACTACTTCCTATGCTACTGGAGTCCTAGTCAAAAATCTTTGCCTGTGCCTGTGGATTCAACTATTTCCTCTGTGTTTTCTTCTAGAAATGTCAAAGTTTCAGCTTTTATTACTAGGTCTTTGATCCATTTTTGATCTGATTTCTTAGAGGTGAGAGAGAGGGATATGGTGTCAGACATAGGGCTGTCCAGTTTTATCAGCATCATTGTCCATTCTCCAATGTATGTTTTTGGCTCCTTTGTCAAGAATCAGGTGGCTCTAGTTACATGTTCTCTTTTTTTTTGTTTTTTGTTTTTTGTGTTTTTTGTTTTTTGATTTTTGTGGTGTCCTCTATTTTTTCCTTTGGTCTCAGTGTCTGCTTTTGTCCAAATACCATGCTGTTTTTGTTACTATAGCTTTGTAGTATAATTTGAAATTGGGTATTGTGATACATTCAGCCTTCCTCTTTTTGCTTGCTAATGCTTTGGCTATTCTGTGTGTTTTTGGTTTACATATGAATTTTAGGATTATTGTTTCTAGTTCTATGAAGAATGTCATCCTAATTTTGATGGGAATTGCATTGAATTTGTAGATACTTTTTGGTAATATGGACTTTTAACAATATTAATTCTGCCAGTGTATGAAAATGAGAGGCTTTTTATCTTCTAGTGTGTTCTTCAATTTGTTTCTTCAATGTTCTGTCATTTCGTTGTAGAAATCATTCACCTTGTCCCTAGGTTTTTGTTTTTGTTTTTTAGCTGTAGTGAATGGAATTACTTTCCTGAATTTTTTTTCAGCTAGTTCATTATTGGTATATAGAAAAACTATTGAATTTTAATGTTGATTTTGTCTCAAAAAGTGAATTTTTGATGACATTTAGAAGGGATTTCTTAGAAGGTTATCGTTATGTGAATTCTTGATACTGATATCCAAAGCCAGAAGGCAATTGTATTAGTCAGCTTTCCGTTACTATGTCAAAATACCTGAGAAAAACAACTTAAAGTAAGAGATGCTTATTTTACCTGATAGTATCAGAGGTTTCAGTCTCTGGTCTGCTGGCTCCATTACTTTCAGGCCTGTAGCAGGGCAGAAGTAGTACGCAGAAGGGTGTGGTAGAGGAAAGCTGTTCACTTCATGGCAGCTGGGAAGCAGAAAGAGAAGGAAAGAGCTGGAGACTAGATATCATCCCAAGGATCATGTCTGTATGACCCGCTCTTTTCAACTAGGCCCTACCTTGTAAGCTTCTATCACTTCCCAATAATGCCATCAAATTATGAATTTATCAGAGGATTAATCCACTCATGTTACAGCTCTCACATTCCAGTCCCCTTCCAAAAGCCTGTCAGCTGCCAACCAAGCCCCAGCACTTGGCCTTTGGGGGATGTTAGAGGAACTGCTTGATTTCTATATGACTGACCTTCAATTCCTCTCCCAAAAGGCTAGTCTTCATGAGAACCCAGAAAAATCAAGAGCGTGCCTACTGAGCAAGGGATCAGAGGAGAGGAGGGACATATATTTGTATTCAGTGACATCAAATAAGAAAGCCATATTCTGCAACGAACAGAATATGGCTGTTAAGGGAGCCCAGGTGCCCCTTGCTGGACAGTGGTTGTACGGGCAGTGACAGTGGTTATCTTTGGGACTTCTTTTGCCCAGCTTCCCTTGCTCATCAGGTCCCCCCATGATTGGGTCATTACAGGTGGTTGTTGATAGTGCTGTGCTTTGATATTGGAAAGGGGAAGAAAGTGATAGACTTGAGAGAGCTTTTGGAGGTAAAATGCACAGAACTTGGCAAATAAGTGTAGTCTAAGGGAGGAAAAGTTAAAGTACAGTATAATTTCTGCTGCTAAACAGGGGAACACAGGACAAGAAATGCTCCAGCTAAGAGCAGCTACATGAACAGAAGCACAAAAATGGGGAAATACACTCAGGGAGCTACAGTTGATTCATAAAGATAAATGATATCACTCAATAGGCAGTTGGGACCTTGAAATTGTTAGACCAAGTAGTCCACTGATGCATTCTGAGAAGAGAATAGTACGATCATATCTGTGCTTTAGGAGTGACACAGTTAAATAATATTGGGGCTTAATGCTTAGTGGCACTATGGCAAACTGTTGTTTTTGTCAATTGTTGATTATTTGAATTTTTCTGATTTTGCTTAGATGGTCTGGTAAAGAGTTATGTAAGTAGATAAATTATTTTATAATTTTAAAAAAATGTTTTGTATCCTGAGAGATCCTCAGGAATAATCTGTATAGGATGTCCTTCAAGAAAATAGTAGAATTGATCCATTTGATAACCTTATGTAACCTCAATAATTGTTCTGTAAAGCTTAAAGTAAATTGAAAAACTTGAATTAGAATTAAGTGATTGGAAAAAATATGAGTTCTTTATATCATACTTGGAAAATTATGTGAGTATATGAATAGAAACAATTATACTGCTGTCTATGGAAAAATTATAAGATCCAAGAATCATAGAGTCTTTAAGGTTAAAAAAGTTCTAATAGACAATATTAGAACTAAAAACAATTTTAGGTTGACTAACAACTCTGAAGCATCAAACATACTTTCTTGAAACCACTAGCTTTTTCAGCTCTGTAACATGTTTAAGAAAAGTTAGCAGTTTGTAGACAGTCTGGCTTTTTTCATTGTAAGGAGAAAATTAACTCTTGTGGTTACAGAGTTAATTCTAGTTCTCAATTTTTCTATATTTGTATCCCCCTGGCTAGTGTTATCCTTAATGCATAGATTCATTTGGTCAGTTCTGCTCTGTGTAACTAGTCTCTCATCATTTCCACCATTTCCTAACACTCACGGACACCCCCTACCTGCTTGGGCTGTGACATCCCAGGCCAGGCCACCACCTTGTATGGTCTGATGCCTTTCTCACCTGCCTTGGCTGTAATGCCCTACACCAGGCCATCTGTCCCACGCAGATACTTCCTCACCCTGCTTAGCTGTGATTCTTTATGCCAGGCCACTGCTGTGTGTGAGTGTTCTCCTTGTTTCACTTAGGCTGACACCCATGCTTCTCACACCTCTGGCTCCCTTCGTTTCCCCACTGAGCACCACTCAGAGAGGCAATAAAAAGGGAAATGAAAGGGGAACCAGGAAAGTTCGTGTATTTTGGTTAAAAAAACAAAACAAAACAACACTGAGCTTTTGAATTACTGACCATTGCTTAGTGCAAATAAACTAACAAATATATTTCAAGTATCTGTATTTTGTTTTTCAAACAGGTTATGAAGTTCATGGTATGGAAAAAATACCAGAAGAAGGACCGGCGCTTATAATTTTTTATCACGGAGCTATTCCTATTGATTTCTACTACTTCATGGCTAAAATTTTTATCCTCAAAGGCAGAACTTGCCGAGTAGTAGCTGATCACTTTGTCTTTAAAATTCCAGGTAAACTTTCACCAAAGCTAGTGATATGAGAGTGTTTAATTAACATGAGCAAATTATGTCATAGTGTTTGAGTTCTAGTATCATTTGGAAAAGCTTTCTGCCATTTTAAAGTAACAGGTTTAGAACTCTCAATTTGAAAGCATCTAATTAACTTGTTTAGGCAGTATATCTAAAAATAAAAGTATTATGGTCAAAAGTGTTACCTCATTTCTTTCTTTATTAATAGGTATTTAGTTTCATTTCATTTTTTTTTTTTTTTTGGTGCTGGGGACTCGAACTCAGGGCGTTGCGCTTGCAAGGCAAGCACTCTAACCACCGAGCTAAATCCCCAGCCCCTTCATTTCATTTTTAAAGTTAAATCTTTTTCTTCTGTCTTTTGTTGTTTGTTGTTGTTGTTGTTGAGATAGCATCTTGCTATGTTGCCCAGGCTGGCCTTGCACTCCTGGTCTTAGGGCAATTCTCCTGGCTCTTCCTCCTGAGTATCTGGGGCTGTAAGCACGCCCCAGTGCTCCAGGCTTAAATGAACTTTATTTTTGCATTGTCGGGGTTGGAGCCCAGGGCCTATATATGCCAGACAAGCACTTTACCCCTGAACAATGTCCCTGGCCCAAATGTTAAACTTGAAAAATAAATTCTAAAAACAGTATATAAAACAGTATATTACTTAATAGAGAAGGTGATTAGTCTTTCATATGATGAATTTTTTTGTGAGATATATATTGGTTTTTATAGTTTAATTTTACCATTAGAGTTTCACAGCTATCAGCATGATAGCAAATCAAAATTAAGGAAAAAAATAACCAGGTTATATTATCATATACAACTTTTAAACTGTTCATAAAATCTTTGAGCCTTTGAAGAAGATTAATTAGCTAGATGGATTTAAACACGAGACAGTTTTTTAAAAAGTCATTTTTGGATTAATTCATTGAAATTAAATCTATTTTCCTTTGCCATTAAATCACTAGAAACATGCCAAGAAAGATGATAGTATATTCTTTGAAGTAATAAAAGCAAAATGACCCATCAACTAGACAGATTTAAACCAAGCAGTGAATTAATGATCTACTTCAGTGCCTTTCATAAAGGCTTTGGGTGTTGTATCACTAAATACACATTTGTACTTTGTGTATAAATTAAATTGGCTGGAAGACTTCCCTTTAAAGAGTAATATGACTGCTTTATAATAGATTTAGAAACTAGAAATCAGAAGAACATCATTGTAATCTTATTATTCTAACATAACCACTTATCATTTTGATTTATTTCCAATTCGTACATTTTCAACTTGGGGGTTTTTAAAACGAGATTTTATGTTAGCATTAACATTTCACCATGATTTGTAAGGAACAGTTTTAGTATGTAACTAAAATGTTTACTTATTTTTTTCTTTTAAATTAGGTTGCTTCCCATTTTTTCCTTTTTAGAAATAATAAAATGTGTATTTTTTAGCATTAGCTTTTTGAAAAAATGTTCTTTGTGATCTTTGTAATATTTTGATAGTGATTTACCTTAACTCTGTCACTGTTTTCTGAAGGTACGAAGTCATTATACTTCTTAGTGCAAGAGAGATTTCATATTTTATCTTGTAGTTTATAAAGTCCCCTTCATTCATTATGAGAATGCATTTAGTTAAATAAGTGAGCTTTTAAAATAATGTAGGATGAAAACTGTCTAAATCTTGATGATAGTTGTGATTTTTGCTTCAGATCTTTAAACCAATGAGAAGTTTGGTTAGTCTACATGGTTTTTAGTAGTCATCCCTGTATTCCCCAGTCTCAAGAAGAAATGCGCATATACTGTACTGTTAGTCCTCTAAAGCTCCAGTGTAGGATTTGATTAAAATATATAATTACTAAGAGGATTGTATCCTTCATCCATAAATAATTGTAATTTGAAAAGCTATGTACTTTTAAGACTTGGAATTAGCTGTTCTTGAATCAAACACCCTCACTTTATTAAAAAGTCTTAATGATCTTTACTATTATTACTTTTAGAAATTTAATTGTAGGATTAGCGTCATCTAACTTTTAATTTCAATAGATTGTAGTC
Organism: Hystrix cristata; assembly: GCA_004026905.1. Taxonomy (NCBI): domain Eukaryota; kingdom Metazoa; phylum Chordata; class Mammalia; order Rodentia; family Hystricidae; genus Hystrix; species Hystrix cristata. The sequence continues at coordinate 10,536 of PVJO010016979.1, read as the reverse complement.
TTGCCTGTTTTGGTTGGGCTAAGCATAGTTAGATTCACATTCTCTTGAGTGATTCTTCTAGGATTACTGTGAGGTTAGATTTGTGATTGCTAATAGGATATAATTTCTGATTGGTCTAATAAATACTTTAGAATATATTTGAATTTTTTACTAGATATACCTGGATGAGAATTTCTGCCCTGCCACTTCTTAACCTTTGAGCATGCTGTATAATTTGAGACCAAGATTCCTCATCTGTAAAATGGGGTGAAGAATCCCTGCTTTCCAAGATTGTTGTGAGCTTTAACTGAGTTTGGCTATATAAAGTAGACAGAGTATTAGTAATCAATAGTAGGTGATCAGGAAGATGTAGCTATTACTTCACAAACAATGTAATTGTATGTTAATCTTAGGAATTCTTGTTTTATAAAATACAAGTTTGGTGATAGAAGTAGAGATAGTAAGTCAGAGATTGTAAAGATTTTTATTCTTAAAGGGTTGAAAAGAAGTATTTAAGGTTTATCTTTGTGATGTGTGTCTTATAGGATTTAGTTTATTACTTGATGTATTTTGTGCTCTACATGGACCAAGAGAAAAATGTGTTGAAATTCTGAGGAGTGGCCACTTGTTAGCTATTTCACCTGGTGGAGTTCGAGAAGCCCTTATTAGTGATGAAACCTACAACATCGTGTGGGGTAATCGGAAGGGCTTTGCTCAGGTTGCAATTGATGCAAAAGTGGTAAGTTGTGTAAAATTAATTACTCAAGTAAACTTAGTTAAATGAAAAATAAATGCTTATTGAATCAAAATACATTTAAAACTTAGATAACACTTTATAAGCTGTCAATAGAGAAATATTCCTTGTGCATGGGATATCATATTATAAATAAATTAATCTGGAAATTTGGTAAATATTCAGCAAGATTTATTTTTTTTTAAGGTTCAAAATCCAGCTTCTTTTTATGAGATTTGTAATATTACATAAATAACTTCATTCTTCCTTCAGTTGCACTTTTTTCATAAGTATAATCAGTTTGATTATAATGTATTTTAGTCCTTTGGTACCTATGGTATGAATGAATTGGCATATTTTAATGATGGGTTTCAGTTTCATAATAGTTCTTTTATATGTGACCAACTTTTATAATAAGACCCAAATAATATGTGACTTCTGTCATTTTTCATCGGCAAATGTGATAAGCTATGTAATAGTAAAAAGGTAATAAATAGGCACTGGCATAGTTTAGATATTTCTTAAAGACTTTCCAGATGAATTTGTCAACAAATTAAGTGTTCCTCCATGATTTAGTGTAATTATTCTATTTAATAGACTGAACAATGTGAATGTCATTTTATATTTTTCTTTTGCCTTTGGAAAGTATTTTTTAGCATTTTGGTTTCAATATTGTGCTTTATTCTATGAAACATTTATTACTTAGGAAATGTCTCTCCTTTGTTTTCTATTTATTTTTATTTTAGATTGTCTGAAAAAGAACTTGTATTACCCTTGGTAGAGTGTTGTTCTTTTTCTAGGCCTCTTAGGTAGAGACTGCTACCAGTAACTTTCATATTTCAGGGTGTTTTGTGTCCTAGCTGCTGCCACCTAAAGAGACCAGTCTGCATCATTAGCTTGACTGCCCATCTTTCAAATACAGACTGTTGATTAAAAAAGAAAGATTATAAACAACTCGTTGTAACTGAAAAAATCATATTTGAAGAATGGATGTTGTTGTATTTTAATTGCAAAGTTTACAGTAAAATAAAATGTGCTGCTCTTCTCTTTCCTGTGTATACATATATGTAACTCCTTGAAGTTATTGCTGTATCTTATTAATGTTGTCCTAGTACAAGTGAATATTCTTGCCCAAATGTTTAAGTAATATAACAATTTAAATAGTCCTATCATGACAAAGATTTCATATTCAAATTCTTAACGCAATGACCAGCGTTGAGTAGGCTTTAAGTGTTCACTTATTGAACTGACCTTTTGTTTTAAAACATAGACTATTCAGTGTAGTGAAAAGAAGCCTTTTGAATTTAATTTTTTTAATAATGTTAGTAAAAAGGCTAATCAATATAATGTATTATTAAAGCAATAATAAAAACTAAAAACCTAATTAAACTAAAACCTAAAGATGATTCACTTTTTACGTTTATATTTTGAGAGAATTAATTTCTTAAGCTACCAAAAATAGATTTGAAATTAAATGAATTTGTCATGGAATTCTGATTCTTCATCCTGAGGTTTGTAGTTTTAAGTAGCATGTTGCTTAAAAGAGGCTTGAACGAAAAGATTATAAAGGAAGAACTCTTTCTAATCTTTGAGTTTCTAGGTAATCAGTTAAAGTAATCTGGATACTGTAGTTCAGGTTTTTGTATAAAACTTCAGAAAATTTAAGAAATAACCTTTTATACGTTTGAAAACAAACAGAAATATTTAACATTGTAGATTCACAAAGTAACATTTTCAGTTTCCTAAGTATTGTGCCAGCCCAACATTTTATAGCACCTTTAAAGACTGACCTTGGTACTCCTGTGTAATAAGGAGGTGACGTATGTAATTATTCCCATGTTACAGATGAGGAGACTCAGGCACAGAGAGATGGAGGGCTGGAAGGGATCTGGTCACAAGCAAGGCAGCAGCAGAGCAGAGCACACAGTTCAGGACTCGAGGCAACGGTGCTGTTGCCATCCCTGACTGCATTTCACAGTGAGTCTGCTGACACCTGAGATTGAAGGGGCCTTCCAGATATGTGAGGAAAATCTTTCAGTAATGTATGGATGTAGTTGTAAATGACAGAAATCCCAGCTGAAAAATTCCTTAATTGGCCTCACGAAATTATTATAAGTTATGAATAAAAATTTAACACTACCGTTAAAGGATTAACTACAGTTAAATTACAACATACTGGGCTGAGGGTATAACTCAGTGGTAGAGTGCTTGCCTGGCATGTATGAGGCCCTGTGTTCAATCCCCAGCACTAAAATAAATAGTGATGTGCTAACATAAATTAAAAAGGAAAAATCCAGATTGTCAATGTAGTTCACAAAATATTGATAGAAAATATGTAAGGTTCATTTGAAAGTAACAGACTTTTTTGATATGTAGTATAAATGATTCTTATTTTGTACATTCCTGAGCATTAGGGCTTTGAAAAAAATATTTAGGTAACTTAATATTTAAATAAATAGGGGGAAAGTTACCTTTTCTAAATTGGAAAATGATAAATGTAAAAGAAAATAACATTTTGTTTCAATAAATTGTTAATCCATATTACCATCCGCAAAAACTTATTGAGCTAAAGATAATTATTATTTATTCTGATTTTATATATGAAGAAAGACTTAGGGTGTGTAGTAAGTAATTTGTCCCATGTTGCTCATGTTTTTAGTAGCAGAAGCAAGACCCCAGGAATATGCTAAATTGATTCCCCAAGAATAGTCTTAAAAATACACATTCTGTCTTACACACGTGTGTACACACACGTACATAGAGGCATATGTATATATGTAGACAGTTGCATTCTGGGTTACTTATGCAGCTGTCTTGTATACACAGTGTATATAAGGAAAGAATTAAATGGTTATACTACACAATCAAGCTGTAATAAGCTAATGCTTATGGCTAAGAATGCAAGCTTGAATCCAAATTTGGAAACCATAGATCCAGACTGTAGCGTGGAATACTGAGCATGCTAGGGTAAACTTTCTCCTGTACTAATAGCAGGGTCTAGAAATGTCTAGACTCCAGAGAGTTAGCTACTTAAGGGATGATGTTGAACATGAATGATCTTTGTAAAGTGCATTCTTCAATACCTACTTCTGGGATCATGCCAGTCAGTAGACCAGTCCAGCAGTACTGTCTAGGGAGGGAAAACAGTGAATCTATGAGTTGAATGTTTTCTGTTCTTTCTTGGGCAGTCTAAGTTCTTGATTCTCTAGACATTTTGTAACTATTTAAAACATTAGGATTTCAACCATCATTTTTTTATTTTTATAGAACTTGTGATTTCCTAGATCAAAATCTAATATTTTTAACAAATGAATTCAATGTACTATTCATTCTTATTTGTTAGCCTTGTAAATTAACTTCATGAAACTTTAAATTTTTCCCCTGACTCCTTTTATTTCCTGACTTCTCTCTTCTTTCTACCTGATTTTGAGATCACTCTGGCTATTCCTATACTTTGTTTTCAGAGAATACAAATTAATTCATTAGAAGCATTGCCTCTCTGTTCTGTTTTTTCATTCCTTCTTTAATTCATTTGTCACTTTCTTTCAGCTCCTCATCAGTGACAGGTACAGTGTCCTAGTGTTAGGGTTACATCAGTGACCAAAACAATGTCCCAGCATATTAGCTGTCTTCCCTTCTGCTCAGAAGAGAGGTGCAGTGAGTGAGGTCATAAACTTTGTGAAGGGAGCTGTACTTGTGTTTTCCTTCGATTGGTCTAGGAGGAAGAATAAGTTTTAAAATATTAGCTTATTTAAAGATATCTCAATCATGCTTGTTACAGGTAGTTCTATATTAGGCATATATCTATAGTTCTGTGTGAGTAACATGATACTTCACACACACACACACACACACACACACACACACACAGTTTTATCTGTTCTAAACATCTAATTCAGTATATTTGTGTATCTATTACAGTGTTTTATTCAAAGTTTTATCTACTTTGCTATTCTGAGTGGCATCGCCTCCCTATATGATACTTCATGATATTTCATTATTTTATGATGTTTAGTTAATGCTTCCATAATTAAAATCATACTTAATCATTAATATTCATGGAAAATAAATCATGCTCTTGTGAGCAGAAATCCTCTTAAATTAATGGTATAAAAAAGAATTCTTAAATATATATTTTCCATTTTTTTCTTGGTAATGAGTCTTATATTTACTTTTCATGAGTTTTAAAACATTTTACATTTAATAGGCTCACAAAAAATGGTATTTTACTAATTCCATGAATTGCATGACAGCATCTTGCCAAAACCTGTCATTTAAATTTATATAACTTTCCCCTTAGAGAGACTCTTTCTCTTGTAACTTTTCTTCAGTGAGCATACTATTCAGTAGCCCACTAAAGCCAGTTTACCTGTTTACATTGATTTTATTTAATGAAATTATACTGTAATCTTTATTTTGAGTTTTAAGGGTTTATGTGGAATGTTAGCAAACTTGGTAAATGAAATACTATATATTACCACTGGGGGGTAGTGTTTCCAATTTATATTTTACAAATGATCAAGTTGAATTTAATGTGGTATATCACACTGGTTAAGTGTGCCTCTATTTTTAAAATCTTATTTTCGTAATTTCAAATAGGCCTTTGAAAGTTTGCCTTAATGATTCGGTAGAGACATTGAATAGATTTATTTTTTTAATTCAAATTTTTTTCTTTAGCCCATTATTCCTATGTTTACACAAAATATTCGAGAAGGATTTAGATCACTTGGAGGAACAAGTAAGTTCTGATTCATATGGTTTTTAATTAATATATATATACTTAAACTATTTGGGCTTTTGAACTCTATAAGAAATCTTTTTGAATTAACTTTAGAAAATGGATATATTATTTAGATTTTATTATATAAAGTCTAAATGATAACTGGCTCTCAGTAATGGCAATTGTTAGATGTTATATTTTTGTGACATATATACAGTGTATATATATGCAGTATATATAGATATATATATATAGGAGCTTATTTGCAATGGTCCTTTTTAAAGTTTCAAAGCAATTTATCTAATTAATACACTAGTAATTAAACCATATTGATGAGGTTCAGAAAAAATTTACATACTATCTTTGTTAACTCAACCATGAAGAAGTTACAGCCTTAAAAGAGGATGCCACTATGTATTGAAATAAGATTAACCATCTAAGCAGATGTCATTGACTCTGGTTTGTTTCTTCCACTTTAAGGAAAAATATGTTTTAAATCATAATATATTTAATTGAAAAGTTCTTTTTATCTACCTTCAATTTACTGGTTAAAAATAAGCTTTTAATCCAGTTATAGGAATGATAACATTTGGATACATCTTTTCTTTGCAAATGTCTCTGTTTTCTTATTTTGCAATTTTCAGTTTAACCAATGGTTTGTATATTGTATTCAATCAGTTGTTTTATATTCCTAGTACTATTATTGTTAGTATTTGTATACCCATACACGTGAGTCTCCTTTTGAAGAGCTTTAAATTGCTCTTTAATATGTAATATTGCTATTTTGTTCATATTCCATTGTGTTTCTAAAGTCTTAATTTTCCTCTCTTTCAAATTTAAACAGAAAGGCAGATTGTTGTTTATTGAACTTTTGTCATAGAGTTGTTTCAAATTTTTTTCTCAGCCTATCTCTTCATAATTTAAATGGCAAACCAGAAGTTATCTCAGATATATTTTCTTTAATCTTAAATTAGTTTTAAAATTCAGTTGAACTATTTTTTTTCTTGCCCTTGAAGCTCAGTAACTCAAAAATTAGTATCTACTAGGTTTTTTTTGTGTTACTCTGGGTCTTTTGTTGTGTTTTGTATTTCTGTACATTAACAATGTTTTCCACTTTCAATAACAGTACATGACTATGTAGTATAGTCCATCTGGCTTACCTTTTATAGATTTCTTTAATGTTATATTTTTAACTTAGTTCATCAGTTTATCTTACATTTTTAACTATATTTAATCCTGCTAAATTTCATACTTGGCCATTAACTTCAGTAAGTTTTTGTTTTGATGTATTACTTTTGTTTATTCAGTTTACAATAATGTTTGTTAGTGCTTAAATAGTTTATTGGTTCATTGTGGTGTCTTGGATTTACCTAAACTTATTTATGCCCCTCTGTCTTTTAGGTCTCTTATTTTGAGTCTCTAGAAAGTTAAGCTTCTAGCATTTGGTTGTAGTCATTACCCCTTTGTTTGGTAATAAAAATTGGTTTATCCTTTCAGATTCTCATATTTTAAAACCTTATCTTTTTTAAGTTAATAAACCTAAGTTGTAGATTTTCAGAAAGAAGGTAAGTAGAAAGTGTAGGGTATTCTTTTAGGTCCCCTCACTATCCTCTAGTTTTCTGTATTATGAATAACTTGCATTGGTTTGGTGCATTTGTTACAGTTGATGAAAAGTTCATCTTTTAAAATATTTTATTAATTTTCAAGAAGTGATACTTTGGCCATCTTCCTGTAAGTCTTACATAATTAATTTGAAAGCTTACAGTTATATGCTTACAATATTTAACCAATAAAAATGATTTTGTCTACTTTAAAACAGGGTTATTTAGATGGCTTTATGAAAAATTCCGCTATCCATTTGCTCCAATGTATGGGGGTTTTCCAGTGAAGTTGCGGACCTATTTGGGTGATCCCATTCCATATGATCCAAAGATAACAGCAGAAGAATTAGCTGAAAAGGTAAATTACTTTTTTCTTTCTTAGTCTTAGGACATATTTTTATTGTCAATTATTATATTAAAATGACATTATTTATTTACTCATATATTTGAGAAGCATGTTCTGTGTCAGTGGTTCTCAGCCAGTGGTGATTTTGCCGCATAAGAAAAGCTTGACAATGTTTGGTGACATTTTTTATTGTCATGATGGGCAGAAGTTGGGAGTGGGTAGTACTTTAGACATTTAGTGGTTAGAGACTAGAGATAAAATCGATAGTCACCTGTAGAATGTCTGGGAAGATGTTTCTGTATGTAAGGTTTTGGAAATACTGGACTAGAGTTAGGGAACAAAGTCCAAATGGCACTGAACATGCAAAAGTCATTAGCTCTGAGACCACTGCCGAAGCTTTGAGCTTTACTAGACAAATTAGAGAGAAGAAGAGGACTGAGACAGCCTGCAGAAGATGTGACATTTGAAGTATAGGCCAAGAGCAGTCGAAGCCAACTAGAAGGGAGCTGGCAGAGAAGGAGACAAGTCAATTTGTGTGATAGAAGTCAATTGGTGAGGTTTTTAAAAGAATGAGAATGATCAGTAATAGTTCTTACAAAGAACTTAAGGAAAATGAGGATGAGAAAAGATAGGATACCCAACAGTCACAGTTCCAAGGAGGAGAGGTCCTCTCTGACTCACCATTTCAGTCCATAGTTGGCTGACTTCTAGGCAGAAACAGCACTGTGGAAGGGGATGGTGGAGGAAGGCTGTTCAACTCATGGCAGGCAAGAAGCAGAGAGAGAAGGGATGAACCAGCCAGGTATAGGCCCCTCTGCATCACACCCTCAGGAACCTGTCTCTTCTGGCCAGCCTCCACCTCTTAATAGCACACTCAGCTGTGAACTCATTGGTGGGTTAATTCACTGGTAAGTATAGCACCCCGTGAGCCAATCACCTTTCAAAAGCCCTACCTCTGAACCCATGGGACTTTTGGAAGACAGTCTAGATCTAAACCCTACCTTATGATTGTACTTTCAGAGTTTAAAACTACAAAAAAACAATAAATGTCATGTTATTGAATCTCTTTAAAGATGGGGTGAATGTGTTTTGGTGATGATTTTTATAGCAACTTTTGGTATATATATTAGTCTGGTTTATTTAATAAAAAAAATGTATTTATTTTTAAGCATAAAGTTCAGTACCATTAGGTACACTCACATTGTTGCACAATAGATCTCTAAAATTCTTGCACCTTGCAAAACTCACCCTTACTCTCCCATTGCACACCAACTTTCCATTTCTCCCTCTCACCATCCCCTGACAGTCACTATTCTTCTTTTGACTACACTATTTTTGAGTGGAACGGTACAGTTTTTATCTTTCTGTGATTGGCTTTTTTTTTTTTTAACTTAGCTTAATGTCCTTAAGGTTCATCCATCTTGTAGCATGTAACAGGGTTTTTTTCTTCTCTTAAGGCCAAATAATTTTCCATTGTATGTACTTACTACATTTTCTTTATCCATTCATCTGTTAATGGGCATTTAGATTATTTCTACTTGTGTCTAACTTTTGGCTATTGTGAATAATGCCACAGTGAACACAACTATACAATCATTTCTTCCTGCTTTGAATTTTTTTGGCTATATATCTAGAAGTGAGATGCTAGATCATATTGTAATTCTATATTTAATTTTTCTTGGGACATCCATTCTGTCTTCCACATTGACTGATACCATTTTGCATTCTCACACAATATGCAAGGGTTTTAATTTATCCACATCTTTATCAGTTCTTGTTTTGTTTTCAATTTTTAATAGTGGTCATCCTAACAAATGTGAGGTGATATTATGATTTTGATTTGTATTTTGCTAATGATTAGAGAGATTGAGAAAATCTTTTCATATACATGTTGACCACTTGTTATATAGATATTTCTGCAAGGAATATCTGTTCAGTCACTTGCCCAATTTTTAGTTGAGTTACTTTGTTAAGTTGTAGGACTTCCTCATACACCCTGTGTATCAGCCCTGTATCAGATATATGTGATTTGCAAACATTCTTTCTCATTCTGTTGATTGTTTTCTGTGATGTGCAAAAGTTTAAATTTGTTGCAGTCCCATTTGTTTTTTCTTACTTTCTCTGCTTTCAGTGTGCTACCTTTACCAAGCCCAATGTTAAGAAGCTTTAAGATCTTATGTTTGGGTCTTTGATCCATTTCGAGTTTTACATACTGTGTAAGCTCCAACTTTCTTTACACATTCTTTCACACATGGGTGTTGAATTTTTCCCAGAACCATTGCAGAAGAGCCTGTACTTTTCCTATTGCATAGTATTGGCATTTTTGTTGAAGATGATTTGGCCGTATGGTATGGTTTACTTCTTGGGTTCTAGCCTATTTCTGTGTGTCTATTTGTCTGCCTTTATCCCCATAGAACACTGTCTTGATTATTATAGTTTTGTAATATCCTTTTACTTAGAAATTGTGAATTGAATTCTGTTGCTTTGTTCTTTTTCAAGATTGTTTTGCATATTCTGGGTCCTTGAAAGGATTCCCAGATTCCAAATGAATTCTAAAATTTTTTTTCTGTTTGTGTAAAAAAATGCCATTGGGATTTTGATAGAGATTGCACTGAATTTGTATATTGCCTTGAGTGATTTCTAATAATATTGAATCTTTTAATTCTTTTTTTTGAGATAGGGTCTTGGTATATCATTCAGGCTGGCCTTGAACTCAGTATGTAGTCCAGGCTGGTCTTGAACTTATGGCCGTTCTCCTGCCTCAGCTTCCTGAGTGCTAGGATTACAGATGTACAATACCATGCCCGGCAAGTCTTCTAATTCTTGAACACAGACATCTTTCTAGTTATTTTTGCTTTCTTTAAATTTCTTTTAGTTTTATAGTTTCCAGTGTTCAAATCTTTCTCCTGTTTGGTTAAGATTATTCCTAAAAGTTTTGTTATCTTTTGATGCTATCATTTTGGAATTTTTCCATTCTTATTTTAATTGAGATTGTTTCTTTATATTCTTTTCCTGTTGTTTTATTTTTCATTGTTAGTATATAGAAAAACAGCTAATTTCATGTGTTTTGTTTTTTAGAGGGGGGCAGTTCTGGGGATCCAGCTTAGGGCCTTATGCTTTTGAGGCAAGTGTACTACCACTGAGCTAAATCCCCAAC